>CAVNYN010224131.1:0-13266 GCA_963692815.1 Nyctanthes arbor-tristis
ACAATTTGACAGCACATAATTTTCAATAACGATGACAAAGACTTGACCTATAAATTATAATTAAAATAAAAATCATAAAATCGACCTCCAATTTAATATGACTGAATTCATCAGTACATAATATAAGTCTAAAAGAAATGGGTAGATATAATGAAATCCGGATCTAAGATCTCACATAAATTGGGGGGATCCATGACAGTGACTGATAAATGAATGGATTTCTTTCATTTTTTCCGTTTTGGATTAATAAACTAATTTTTTAAGTAAAGGACCTTCAATTTAAAGAACAAACCTTCACCAGTTGAGCTTAGTACACACTAACCATCCTAATTTCTAGGTCATAAATTGCAAGCAATTCAAAGTCATCTACAAAGATTCCACTTTGTTGTTAGTCGTAATAAAAATGGAAAAAAAGGAAGGTGGCTGGCAAGCCGGTTATGTAGACTTATCCTATCGTCACTGATCCAATAGCTGGACGGGAAAAAATGAATAGATTACTCCACTCACACTTGTAGTTTCAAACCTGAAAAAGATGGGCGGAAATCTCCCCGATTTCTTTCCGGTGTGAGAAAAAGTTAGTGTGTTCTATGAATTAAGGAATAATATCCAAAAGTGTATCACTCACCTCCCTTGAGTACAAATTCATGCCCATATATATAGCATTGCTTACTGTTTTTTACCTATTTAGTGGGTGGTTATGTGCATAGTTACCATGATTGCACTCATTAAGATAGTAAAAGTTGAGGGTGGTTACTCTAGCATGATTTGAGAACGTGGTCCACTACACCACATTGTGGTATCACATGTCCCTCACCGAAGATGTTAAGAGTGGAAAGAGTAACAATAGGTTCTACCACAGACTCAAAACAAGTGAATCCCGGGTGATGTTGGGTGGCATGATAAAAGAATGGGAGGTTCGTTAAAGAGTCAAGAACTTCAACATCTCATTCATGCTATGGCAAGCGAATGGGTAATTGAGATCTAAGTAGACCATCAGTGATAGTGAGTGAACGTGAACCTTGCAAATGAATGATACCCTTGCAGACGGATGAATTGTACCTTGTAAGCAAATGAATGAAATCTTGTCTCTATCCTAGACTTTACCAAAATTTACATCAAGTCGACAGACAACACACTGGCTTTGAAAGATTAGCTCTGACAAACTTTCTTGATGCACTTGAACGAACGATCCAATGATCTGATAATGTGAATGAACTATCACGTTGAGGAACAATCTGACAACTTAAAAAGCAAATGTTGGCTCCTTGATATGTTCTTATAATGAACAAACCATCACAACGATTTACCCACGATCCATCAACTTAGAAACAAATGTTTTTTAAACAACCAACTTCTTAATCCACTTGAACGAGCGATCCATCAAGAAATGATGCGTTTTCATAACAAACGAACCATCAAGGTGATGCGTTCATGTAACGAACGATCCATCAATTTAAAAACAAATGTTGGCCTTTAAATGACCAACTCTTTGATTTGCGTAAATGAGCAATCCATCAAGCAAATGGTGTTTTCTCATAATGAACGAACCATCATATTGATGTGTTCAGATAACAAACGATCAATCAACTTAAAAACAAATGTTGGTCTTTAAACGACCAACTCCTTAATGTGCCTAAACGAGCGATCCATTACATTGATGCGTTCACGTAATTAACAATCCATCAACTTAAAACAACTGGATTTTAAATAACCAACTTCTTGGTGTACTTAAACGAGCGATCCATCAAGCAAATAATGTGTTTTCATAATGAATGAACCATCACGGTGATACGTTCACGTATCGAACGATACATCAACTTAAAACAAAAATTGGCTTTTAAACGACAAACTCCTCGATGCACTTAAACGAGCAACCATCAGGGAAATGATGAGTTCTCATAACAATGAACCATCACATTGATGCATTCACATAAAGCATGATCTATCAACTTAAAAACAAATGTTGGCCTTTAAATGGCCAATTCCTTGATACGCCTAAACGAGCGATCCATCAAGCTAACAACGTGAACAAGTAACTGGGAGACACATGTGACCGGTCGTGAAACTCACTCAGTAAATGCACCCAAGCGTCCCTGCTAGGCTTATCAACCTTTAGCATCCTCATCATTTGCTACCCCCATCATTTTCATTTCGTCAACAAATAACCTTAAAGATATGACTATTTACACGGCTTAGAACTTGAAGCAATTTTAATATTAACACAAACATCCTATGGCAATCGCTCCTTCAAGTGTTCTACATTCTATGGTCTTGGAAGAAGGAGGCCCCGTGAGTCTTCTAGACGATATGAACCATTCTTGACCTCTTCGACAACACAAAATAGGCCCTCCTATTTGAGGTCGAGCGTGTCAGGATGGTGACCTGCTACAACTGAGTTCCTCAGGACCAAATCCCCTGGAGTGAACCTTCAAATCTTAACCCTCTGATTGAATTGTTCTGTGGATTTCCTCTTCAAGTATTACATGTTCACTTAGTTACCGACGGAACTCATCAATCGTCTCCAATTTGAAGGCTTGGCACTGAAAATATGTGGCATTCAGCGCAACATGTACAGATGGAATCATAATCTCAATTGAGACTACCACTTTCATACCATAACACATTTTATAAGGCGTTTGCTTTGTTGCTTCCTTTGGAGTAGTGTTGTAAGCAATGGCGGAGCCAGGACACAACAGTGAGGGGAGCCGAATCGAAAACTAAAAAATAAAATAAAAAAATATAAATATAAGCTTTTTTTCCCCAAAAATAGTAAGCGAACTGATCTCAAGTGCATTACAAAGTCTGCAACAACTCAAAATAGGCTAAAAAGTTATTTGGATCCAACGATTTTTTACTTTAAGAAATTCCTTAATAAGAGAGTCTATATCTATTGTGGTAAAAAGTTCTCTTTCAATAAAAATTATTAAACTATCAGCAAGAAAGTCATCATCTTCTATGAAATTAAAGTATTTAATAAAATTTATTGGAAAATTTATTTCGCCAAAAAGCCAAATAATCAACATTCAACCATATTCAAACAAATCTCCATAAATCATCAAAGCATAAATTGCCACTATATTCAATGACTAATTATCAATTCAAAATCAATTCTAAATTACTTTAAATATATTTTATTCCTAATTCCCTTTGCAAAATTATGATTTGCTTCAACCATTATTCATTATTTTCTTCTCATTTCTTAACGCCTTGTTCAAAGTCCATTCTAATTATCTAATCTATTCCTAATTCAAGTATTCAGCCATAAGTCATTACTTAATTTGTGATTTTCTTCAACTAACATAAAAGAATCTTTTATATGCTCTTAAAGACTTGAACTCTCTACATGACTACATATGAAATTTGAGTATTTGACCATATGACCTGACCACAACCCAACATTTGGCATTAGCAGCAATGATACTGTATACAACATCTCAAAAATGATGAAGCTGAATGACAAAAAATTATACAAACTGGAATTTAGACAATGAATTAATCAAGGCAATTAACTTCCAACAGTAGCATTAATTAATAAAAGAAAATTCACTAAATTGATGTGAGTTCGTCCAAGTAAATCTATTGTTAGGTTCAACTGCACACAGACCCATAGAAATATCCCAATGTCCTAATCACATATCTATATCTGATATATGAAATTGAATTCTATATATATAAGGAAGTTAGAGGTATTTGGCTATTTGCTTAGATTAGGGAAAAATCAATTTAGGAATTAGGGATAGAATAAATTACCTATTGAAGCTGAAAAATAGATGAAGAAGAAGTCCTCTGCCCCTCTCCTCCGTCGCCCAACATTTGCTTTCCGGAATACTTGTTGTGACCGTCACTTGGAATGGAAATGAGGCTGACGGCTGCTGGGTCTCTCGTTCGAAGGTCAAAGACTTGGAGCAGAGCAATTGCCTTTCTGGTTTGTGGCATGAGTTCTGCCTTTTGTTTCTCTTGGGCTGGGCCTTTTTTTTAATTGTTTCATTCAGCTTGGGCCATGACTGAAGATCCCTGGGCCGGAGATGAAGACCCCTTGTGCCGGATTTGAAGATTCCTGGGCCGCCCATTAAAAAAAGTTTTTTTTTTGATTTCTTAACATTGCTTGGGCGGAGACAGGCCAGGGCCAGGGCCCAGTATGTCCCTCCCTTGTCTCTGCCAATGGTTGTAAGCCCACATCACATCAGGTATTTCATTAGCCTAGCTTCAGCGTAGCTCACAACCGTTGCCTCATGGCCTTCAAAGCCAAAATAGAATCTTCACAATGATTGCCACGCATCCCTACGTAGATTTCGTTCAAAACATCCATTCCCTATTCAACAGTCACACACTACAACTAGGGACCCATCACCGCTTTCTTATACAATTACCCATCAAGCAAGGTGAATGCCGCTACTTTGATAAAGCTTTCTAGGTCATAAATTACAAGCAATTCAAAGTCATCTAAAAAGATTCCACTTTGTTGTTAGTCGTAATAAAAAAGGAAAAAATGAAGGTGCCTGGCAAGCCGGTTATGCAGACTCATCCTATCGTTACTGATCCAATAGCTGGACGGGAAAAAGTAAATAGATTACTCCATTTTCACTTGCAACTTCAGACCTGAAAAAGATGGACGGAAATCTCCCTGATTCCCTTCCGGTATGAGAAAAAGTCAGTGGTTTGCTATTTTTAAAAAGTTGGCTGACGCAAATGGAAAAAAGTGGGGTAAATTTAATAAACAACAACTGAACTTTTAAATTGTAACTACTAACTCACTATATTTTGAAATATAATTCAATACTTATCCAACTTTCAACCTTGTCCATCATCCACCACTTGTAACCTTGTTTACGCACATGGCTAACGACGTTACATACGTGGTTAGCTGTGTAATTACCCATTCAGTGACTTTGGCACTAGACGTTCCAAAATAGGTACTATCGGGTCAGATGAATTCCATTATACATAGACAAATTTACTTAATTTAGAAGTAAATCTAATAAACACTCACCGAACTTTAAAAGCGTGACCACTTGCTCACTAAACTTTAAAATGTAATCCAATACTCACAGAACTTTGAAACCGTAACCACTTATTGAACTTTAAAAAATGTAATCCAACTTTCACCAAATAAATGAAACGAATGATTTGCAACAAATGAAATACTTGGTTGAATTTTTGGTTTTTGGTTGCTAATATGCGTGTACACCGTTACACGTGGAAAATGGTTTAACGCATAGACCAACTTACTGAATTTAGGAGTGGATTTAACAAATACTTATCTAACTTTGACAACGTAACCACTCACTCACAAAACTTTGAAACGTAATCCATGTCATGCCCCCTCTAATTTTCCTTTATTATTATTATTATTATTTATATTTGAGAGCGAAAACTTTTGAGTTTAATTTCATTTTTGTGCAATTAGTGAGGACGAGGCTTACAAAACGAACACTTTGCACAACTTCATTTAGATTTAGTAAAGATCAAAGAACACAACAGTTTATGAAATAAGTATTTCATTTATTAACTTAGCTAAGCCAAACCATGGGAAAGCAAAGATTTTCCATTGACATACTTATTGATACAAAGTGTATTAAGCTCATGTATTGTTCTTATATATATTTATAGCCAAAATATATCCTTACAGCTCCAAAGATATGTCTCCTTTTACATGCAAAATCCACTTCAATCCGTGAGTATGCTCCGACTCTTGGCTTGCTCCTCGATTATCTTGCGTCCAACTATCTATAAAATTGTAGAAAATGGGAATGAGTACAACGTACTCAGTGAGTAACAAAATACTTTAATTCACCTTTCACCTTTTGTATCACTAGTTAAACTACTATATGTGGTGCGTACATGATTCAAGGGTTCAAAATGACCAAGATCACGTAGTAAGGTCATAATACCACAAAGATTACAACATAGCCAAAATGACCAAGACCACATAGCAATGTCATATTCCACAGAGTAAAGCAAAATGGGTAGAGCATTAACTAGTGATTCAAATGCAATAAATCAATCCTATTCTTTCGATAAAAATGCATCATAGTTCATATTCATCTTATGAAATCTCGATGCATCAAATATATATTTATTTCATGAAAACTTTATGGATAAATGTAAGGGAATCAATGCATTAGTTACTCATCTCTTGATTATATCCAAAGATTGCTTGATTTGTCCTAAATTGAAAAGCGCCTCCGAAATCTTAATGATCAAGGTTTGAAATTGGATTCTTATTTATTCTTTTGATTAGATATTTGGGCAGGAGTAAGATATTTTAAGGAGAAGCGAGAAGGAAATGGAATGTTGGGAGAAGGTTTTGTTGAGTTTCTCCATCCTTGGCCCTTTTTATAATTATTAGGGTTTAATTAGTTTTAATTGGCTTTTGGATTCCGCTAATTACAATGGAACAAATGGCAATACTCATCACCAAGTGTTTAAAGGGTGACTTGGCTAAATTGTGTTTATTCATTTATTGCTCGAGAAATCCTTACGATTTATACTGTCTTATAAGTGAGTCAGTATACTTTGAGCTGTGTTAATCGGTGTCCTTTCATTTCCTAAGTTGTTAGATTAAATCTAAAGGTGACTGGAGTTCGACGTGTGCTCTTCCGATCTATAAAACTTATTATCATTAACATATTCAAAACTTATTCATCTAGAATTAAAATTTCCGGGATGTTACAATCCAATACTCATTAAACTTTGAAAGTATAACCACTTACTCACTAAAAGTTAAAAAAATGTAATCTGACATTCACCGAACTTTCGAAGTATAGCTATTTAATAAACATTGAAATATAACACAAATGATAGATTATTTGCAATAAATGAAACTCTTGGTTGGAAAATTTGTTTATTAATTTTTGGTTTTTGGTTATTGATATGCAAGAATATTTATAGATTTCCTTACGGCAACCTTTTTTTTTTTTTCCAGGGGTTGTACCGATCTGATGAATTAAACACTAATGAAAGGTGTGGAAATCAACTCAAATGCTATTAGATCACATGGGCCTTTTTTATCCTACCGTTGTTATCTTTTGGGATAAAAATCTATGGGTAATGAAACTAAGTTGTTGATAATCAAATTCTGGTGCTAACATACTACTAGTAGTATACATTATATTATCAGTCAAACAATCCTTAAAACAACTACCACCATGACCAAGAACCCCCACTAGTTTCATATAATAATTAATAAACCACAACTCATAAGAGCAATAACCACAATAGAATTTTGCACTAGAAAAAGCTTCTTCAAAACGGCGGATGGCTTGAAAGTTTGGTACGTGCTGAATGGCGTAGCCAGCCGATGAGAGAGAGGGGAGCCAGATCGAGAGCTTGAAAAAGTCATGTAAATACTAATTTTTCAAAAGATTACGCGAAGTCAAGTGCATTACAAAAAGTGTTCAACAACTAAAAATCTAGTTCATAAACTAAAAAGTTAAGTTGAACACGGCGATTTTTTACTTTAGCAAATTCATCAATAAGAGAATCTATATCTATTTTGCTAACAAGCTCTTTTTTAATAAAGAATGCAATGTAGTTTTTTCCTTTCTTGCTGGGAAGTTATTAGCTACAATCATTGAATCCATTAATCCATGTAGTAATACATTCCATAAGAGGATTTTGCTAATTTTAGTTATATTCCATAGCTTCATTTTGTAACTTGCATCATATTATATTGTTCAGCTAGTTTTTTTAATTAACAAATATAATTATTACTTTATATCTATAATATTTCTGAAAAAACCTAATAGCAAATTTCAAATAAAATACCTTTCAACATACATTCAAAAAGCTAGAGTTATTTAGCAGCTCAAGTTTTTAACTCCTTTTTTTGTTTCATATTGATTAGTGATATAAATTTTCAGTTTCTTCCTTTCATTTGAGTAAAAATTTCATTTGCAAAGTCTAAAACTAAAAAACCAGAACTAATCGCAAATTAGTTTCTTCCTTCAATTCCAAATATCAGTTTCTTCTCAACAAAAGGTTCACTTGCACAAGTCTAAAAGAGAAAAACTAAAACTAATCCCCAAAAATTGAAAGAAAAGTTGTTAAAAAAAAAAAGGAAGAATCAAGAATTTTTAGCAGTTCATGGCCTCACAGGTGTTGCGAGGAAGAGTAGAAGACCGTTGAGACTTGACTGCCGCCACGACACCGCCTGCCAATAAACGAAATCGGGAGTCTGACTGCCACAAGGAAGAGACGGGAGTGAAAACTTTACTTTGAATCTTTGATGATTCATAATCTTGGCTGTGGTTCTAATTGGATTTAGGGATTTTTACCCCAGTTGTAAAATTCAATGGAGGTTTGCAAGTTGCAGGGGAGCGACCGAATGAGACGACACAAACTAGACAATCAGAATGAATAATTAATGGGTTTGTGGAATTGGGCATAATAATAGTTGGGATATTATTATGGGATCTTTAGACAAATACACTGAAAATAAGAAATATTTAGAAAAATACGTACATAAGCGATTTTCTTGCAAATGAACGTAAAATTACGGTGATAATGTTTTGCGAGCAAAATACCTATTAATGTGCAAGGTGGTGGGCGTCCGTTTTGGAAGCGGCCTGACATTTATTAATTATTGTGTGTTAACTTATGAATTTAAAAATTATGTGAGTTAACTTATTAATTAATTATTAATTATGCAGTCTTACGTGACTATTTAAAATTCATATTTTTTTAATTAAAAAGTCACATAATTGCAGTCTTATACATGACTCTTTAAATGTGACTTTTTATTTCTATGTACATTTTTCCTAGCATTTTTCTAAGAAAACAAATCGGGCTCTAGTTTTAGAGCCCGATTTCCAATCACACGCCACCACGTGTGACATATTAAATGACGTGGCTGCATGATTGGAGATCGGGCTCCGAAATTGAAGCCCGATCTCTTTCGTTAGCCAGACCGATTTTTCCTATATGTGACATTTTAAAACTCACTTTTTTTTTCAATTAAAAAAGTAAATGTGCCATAAAATGTGACTTTTTACGGTGAAATTTTTTCGGTTAATTGGCGCAAAAAGGACCCTAACGTATGAGGTTATTATTCAAAAGGACCTTATCATTTTTACTTTGGCAAATTAGACATCAACCTATCACTGTTCATACTGAAAAGGACCCTATCGTTTATGTCTTGACAAATTAGAACCCAACCTATCACTATTCACGGCGGAAAAGGACCTTCCATCTCTTTCGGTCAAAACTCTCGTTAACTCATGCATATTCTCCCATACCCAGCAGCTTGACAAGGATATTTATGTCTTTTAAAAATTACAATTTCTTTTTTCCTCCTCTTGTAATAGTATAGTTAATTATTATTTATTATTATCATCGTCATCTTTTGATATATTAAAATTGAGTACTAATTTACTACTAGATAGTTAACCGTATTATGAGATGATGTGGTGTGTCAAATAGCACATATATAACACACAGCATGAACGTCTAATAGCATATAATTTTCATATTTGAATACCATAGTTTATAAAATTAACATAGATGAACCTCAAATATGCCGCGAGATATTTATGTGGTGTGTTAGATATGAGCTATTTGACACGTCATATCATCTCCTAATACGGTTAAATATCTAGCGGTAAATCAGTGCTTAATTTTAATATGTCAAAAGATAATGATAATAATAATAAGTAATAATATATTTAAATATACAATTACAAAAGGCAGGAAAAAGAGGTTATAACTTTTTAAAAGATATAAATATCATTGTCAAGCTGCTGAGTGTCGGTGAATATATACGAGTTAACGGGATTTTTGACAGAAATGGGTGGAAGGTCCTTTTTTGCATGAATAGTGATAGGTTGTGGTCTAATTTGCCAAGGCAAAAATGATAGGGTCATTTTCTGCATGAACAGTGATAGGTTAGGGTCTAATTTGTCAAAGTAAAAACGATATGGTCATTTTGCATAATAACCTTATACGTTAGGGTCCTTTTGCGCGAATTACCCAAATTTTTTCTATAAGAGACTTTTTAAAAGTCTTCCGATCTCTTAATTAAAAAGTCACATTTATGTGATTTGTGAAATTTTAAAATGTGAGTTTTACCACGTTGTGTGATATTTTTCCTATACATGATCTTTTGAAATGAGACTTTTTACTTCAATGTGTGACTTTTTTCTTATATGTGACTTTTTACTTCTATGCATGATTTTTTTCTTATACGTGACTTTTTAAAAATCACATTTTTTTAATTAAAAAGTTACATAATATGACTTTTTACTTTTTTGTATGACATTTTTCTTATACATGCCTTTTTAAAAGTCACATTTTTTTAAATTAAAAAGTAAGGTGACTTTCTTTGTATGATATTTTCCTTATACATGCCTTTTTAAAAGCCACATTCTTTTAAATTAAAAAGTAACTTGTCTTTTTCATTTTATATGTAATATTTTTCCTGTAACATTTTTTAATTAAAAAATCATATAAATATGACTTTTTATTTTTATGTGACATTTTTTCTATATGTGACCTTTTAAAACTCACTTTTTTTTCAATTAAACTTTTATATGTGAAATTTTTTCTATACGTGACTTTTTAAAAGTCATATTTTCTTAATTAAAAAGTTACATTTATGTGATTTTTTATTTGATTTTTAAAATGTGAGTTTTACTACGTTGTGTGACATTTTTCTTATACGTGACCTTTTTAAATGTGACTTTTTACTTTTATGTGTGACTTTTTTCTTATGTGTGACTTTTTACTTATATGCGTGACATTTTTCCGATACGTGATTTTTCAAAAGTCACATTCTTTTTAATTAAAGAGTCATATAATGTGATTTTTTACTTCTTTGTATACGTGACTTTTTACTTTTATGTGTGATATTTTTTCTATACGTGACTTTTTAAAACTCATATTTTTTTTAATTTAAAACTCACATAAATGTGACTTTTTAAATTGTGATTTTTTATTTCTATGTATAATATTTTTCCTATATGTGACTTTTTAAAAGTCATATCTTTTAATTAAAAAGTCATATAAATTTGTGATTTTTTACTTCTATGTATGACATTTATATATATATATGTGTGTGAGTTTTTAAAAATCACATTTGTTTTGTTTTTAGATTAAAAAGTCGAATTTAATCACAAAAGTTACATAAATAGAAAAAATACTTAGTTAGAAAGTCACAAAAGATAGATTTAAACCACATATATTGAATTAATAATGCATTGTCAAAAGAAGAAAAGAAATTAATAATAATAATACAATAAAAAAAAAACACCAAAAGAAAGCACGTTTGGTGGTAAACTGTAAAAAAATATTGCATAATTATGGAGCCTACAACGTAATGATTTTTGCCGTAGAAACCTTAGTGTTTAACTCATTTGAAGATTTCGCCGTATTTTTCAAAACTTGAAATATTTTATAGTTTGTTTGCTAATTTTCCCTATTATTATTGAATTTAGCCTTTGGATTTTCCTTCCCCGAGCCCAAACACAAAAAATCTGTGAATGAAGCGTAAAAAAAAAAAAATTTCCTTACTTTTACTTGGGCTTGGTCTGAGACATGGGTGGGCCGCGGCCCAGTAAAGCCCTCCACGGTCTCCGCTATTGTAAGTGCTCTGTTACGTTTAAAAACTTCAGTGAGTTTTTAGAATTGAGTGACTGCTAAATTATATTTCAAAGTTGAGTGAGTAAGTGATTATACTTTTAAAATTCGGTGAATGTTTATTAAAATTACTATTAAGTTTAGTGAGTAAAGTTGGTTCATGCATTATTCCGTTAGCCACATGTGTAACGACGTTAATCACATGATCAAACGGGGTTACTAAAGTGGTGGATGGTTGGTGGACAATATTGAAAGTTCAATAAGTGTTGATTTACGTTTCAAAGTATAATAAGTTAGAAGTTACAATTCAAAAGTTGATTAACCATTTATTTAAATGAGGAAATTGCAAGATTTAACCACATTTATATTTTTATGTGACAAAATATAACACTTTATAAAGTTGTGCGAAAATGGCTATTTTTCATTTTTTGGGATAAAAATGCCCTATGACACAACTGTCTAGAATTAAAACGTCTAAATGTCAAAATCTAACGTTAACAATTATGGTAGATAACTGTTGAGATATATATATCAACTGTATGATATGTATACACCTTGTAAATATTAATGTTGAGAATTATCGCGATAAACTATTTAGTCATATAAAAGAATTATATTGAAGAAAAAATTACACAAAAGTCAAATTCCATGTAGCAAAAGCCAAAAATATCATTTTTTCCACAAATTCCAATTGTAGCAATAAATTACTCATGAACGGATGAAATTACCCCTGGTTTTAGACATGATGCCCAAGAATACCCCTTATTATTCTGACAAGCACTTAATGAATCTATTTCCCGCGTACGCTAACGTCCATCTTCTCAGTCTGGGAACTCGAAATCAAGAAACCACTCCTTACTGCAAAGAAATTCAGGCAGCCTTAAAAAACGCAATCTATATGTGAAACGGAGAAGAAGACTCCATTTTCTATCGCACGTGAGGTCAGTATCAAACGGAGAAGAAGACTCTATTATTGCCGGCTTACCTCGTTTGCAGAAAGGCACAAGTTTGGCTGGTAAAAATTTGTTGGCAGATTTGAATTATGGTGACTATTTTTACCCTCTTCTTTATCCTGGAGCTTGGGAAGATTCCAAAAATTTAATTCTACTGTTTCAATCCTAATACAAAGGCTTTTCTTTTGTCCTTTCTTTAAGAGATTTTAAAACAAATAAGTAATAGTAAATGGGGAACGCATTCGGGCCAATCAAAAGATAAGCTACGAATTCAACATTTAACTTTATAACTGAAGGATTTTCACTAGTATTCTTTCCCTTTTAGTTGCTTGTCCAGCAATAAATACTACGGAGAAAGTTACCAAGTTGTTCAAGTGATTTGATGTATTTGATTTTCCTCTGATCTTCTCCAAGTTTGAAGCATTTTTCACCAAGGTATTATAAGTTTAATATATAAATCTTCGAAGAATAGATTATGTGTTTTTAGCTTCAGCACCATGAACTTTTTCTCAACCAACTTCAAGGAAACAACCCTTCTAAGTTTTTGATGCATAAGATCGGAAGAGCGTCGTGTAGGATTCCAAGTCAGTAACTAATCCATTGAATTCATTGTTGTCATCTTTTCTATCTTTGCCATTATCACTAACTTAAAATTGCCTCATGAAATAAGTTAAGAAATTGTTGATGATGATTTTCTAACGTTGACGAATTTGTCTATGCATCTATGACAAATAATAATGTC
>CAVNYN010224132.1:0-39915 GCA_963692815.1 Nyctanthes arbor-tristis
TCAATCTTTTAACAGTCTTAAACAAATAACAACTAAAATTAGTGCTTTCAGATCATAGTAAAACATAATATTTAATAGCCACTGCCTCCGATCTCGCCGCCTATTCCTGCACCTGAAAAGGTTTTAGAAAACAATGAGTGCTTTAAAGAAACACCTAGAGACACAGCGCACCGGTTACAAGTTGCAATATTCACATATAAACAATCTTTCTACATATGATTCAGATAATTCCAACAAGTCAAAACATATGATGCAGTGTAGGCTAGCCAATTCTCATTCAGCCCGTAAGTATATCTTATATAAAATTTACTCAGGGCCTATCAAGCTTGATCGTACTACCATGGTATATCATTTTACCTGGGGATATATTAATTAAATCAACGTACTATCCCAGGTACAACAGGTTGGTATTAAAATTGAATCACAGTAACTCATATCACACGTCATGAATTGCAACTCAAACTTTTCACTAAGTGCGCATCACTTGAAAATAAAATATTTAACTTTGTGAAGTAGAGACTACCTTAATTTCGTAGTTGACTTTGAGCTTATACGGCAATTAAACTTCAAAGATCAACTCGTCTTATCTAGCTGATAAAGGATAAATTATAATTAGTTATCATTTAAAGAATTGATTTTAAAATTAATTAAGCTCTAAAATTCTTCATAAATAATGTTTTAGGGATTGGGAGCTATAACACAGTAAATAAAAAGCATCTTTGACTTAATTAGAAGATTACTTGAAGTTGAAACTTTGGAACAAGTTTTTTGGAAATCGAGGGATTACACTATCAAAAATTGGAACTTTTGGACCGACTTAAATATCAGTAAAACCACAGGGCTGAAATTAAAGAAGAGTAAACGATAGGGACTGATTAAATTTTTCTAAAATTTATTAAGACCAAATTTAAATGAAGATACAACACAAGTGTCAGAATAGAGGATTTAAAACATGACGGACCATGGTGCAATTGAGTTTTCATATAATCCCTAAAATTCCCTTCTCTGACGTCCAAATCGGAGAGAATACAGAGGAAGGCGACAGAGGACGATGGGGTTTCGGTCGACAGACAGAGGCGCGGTGGAGGCTTGAATTGGCACAGAAAGGTCGGTTGCGGTTAGGGTTTGAGCTCAAAGCTTGGGATTCAAAATTCTGAGCAGTCAGCACGATTCGAGAAAGCAGGGGTTCGTGGGTGAGGAAGTATGTTTGGCTAACTAGGTACTAGGATCGGTTGAAGTCGATGGGGATTCGAGGGGTCGGCAGTACTGTGGGTTCGAGTGTTTCCGGGTCCGGCCATGGGATCGCGACTTGGGTGCTTCGTCGAGAGAGAGGTTCGGGTCTTTGGGGCTTCATAAATAGCAAGGTGGGTTCATGATTGTTTTCCGGCGAGGCTTGCCTGAGGGTCGCGGGTTTCGACAAGGCAGAGGTGTTCGAAGCTTGTGGGTTCGGTCGAAGGGTAAGTCAAATGGCGTTATGGCTTTACCATTGGGTTCTGTTTATGGGACGATTTGGCTAGAGGAGTGGCGGTGGCTGGCGACCGGCAATGGTGGTCGTGGCAGCGTCGACTGCCCGATGTCTCTGTTTCTGTTTTTTTTTATTTGGGTTGCAGTTGGCTGACTTGGGTTTGGGAGTGAAGGCAAACGACAAGTGATGAGAATTGGCCTTATTTCTTGTGTTGATGTCGACCATTGTATGTGTATGTATGTATCAAATTGAGAAGGGAAGTGTGTGTTTGCAAATTGGTGTCAATACGGCATTCGTATATGTGTTTGCAATGTAATTCAACGATAACTAGAATAAGTACAAAATTACAAAGCAAGAAGACTTGCTGCTTCAGTCACTTGGCCAAGTGTTGGTGCTTCTTTGTTACAGGGAGTAGAAAATTTGATGAGGAAATTCAGATTTTGTGATAACTAGGTGAAACGGTGTGAATGAGGAGAGTTAAAACCCATATGAAGTTTGAAGAGAAACTACCTGAACGTGGTTGATTTGAGGGAGAAAGTAAGGGTTGTTTGGCCAAGCTTATTTGTTAAGACATTTGATTTGGGCTTATATGGCTTTAGAAGAATTGGATCAAACATTTTCATGTAAATTGGACGGTAACAACTTTTGAAATTGGATTTGTATTTGCACAAACCAAATGAATCTGGACTAAAACTTACTTGGAATAAGCTCGTGTCAACAATTCTTGACTCGGTTGAGTTAACAAAATTTGATCTCCGCCTTTAGATTTTTATAATCAATTTATTCAAAGCTAGACGAGCACGAGACATTTATTACCTCCGTGACCAATATCATACAATAACAATTGATAAAATGGAAACGCGGTTTAACTTAGTAAACATCTTAAAAGCCTAAATTTTTCTTACACAAAGCCCCAACAAGCGGTCAATAGCCCCATGCTTCCTCAATCTACATCCGCCTCTCCAGCTCCTACTTCAACTGGAGTGGAGTGGCCTATCAAAGGGAAGGTTCCAACCAACTTGCCAGACCATGCTAGAGAAGATGTAGGCAAAAAAAGCCTAAGGCTCAGCTCAGTCCCCTCACCAAGAAGCCTTTTGACAATGCACTTGAAGGAATGCCCGGCAATTTAGCTAATGCGATGGGCAACGTGGCCAAAGGCTCGTCAAAAAATGGGATAAGTATGCCACTTCCTTTTCAACCACGAGCTCTTCCAAACGAGCACCGCCATGTGAGCTTGCCCAGCCATCTGGGATCAACATGCTATAGCTCACTTGCATAGGGTCTTTGATGAGAAAAACAAACTCTCCAAGGAGGTGAACCAAGCTACGAAGGTGAAGGATGAGGCTGAATTGGCCTTAAGGGAGAAGGAGCAGGACCTTCAAGTTTCCAGGATTGATGCAGCTCACTTAAAGGTCAAACTCAAAGCTATAAAGAAAAAAAACAAGGAGCTGGCGGCCATGCTAGCGATCGAGAGGTTAAACGATGAGTTGGACCTGAAGATGGTAGAGAGTCGGGCTCATCTGAGGAGCTCATTCGATACAAAGAGGTAGTCACCAAGTGTAAGAGCTCAGAGGAGTACAAGTGGGATATTGTTGAGCTCTATTACGAGACTGCCAAAGACATTCTTAGCGAGGTCGAGAAAGTACGACCCGAGTATGAGTTAGCTTTCCTTAAAGAGAAGGTCGCCAAAATCAAACAAGACTGTGGCTTCGAGAGCTCAGATGAAGAAGAGAAGAGGGTCCCGGCTTTAGTTCTGGAAGATCAGGACTAGAGCCCTTATCTCCCTGCTCATTCTCCATGTATTTTTTACCCTTTTGTTTTTATAAATGAAATAAAATTTCTCCAATTGCTAGCTCGTTATTTTATATATACTTAAATAACTTAGCCGTAAGTTGTAAACGTTCAGCTAGAAGCTTGTTCTAACTGCAGTTATCTAAATAAAACTTTAAATGAAATTCTTACATAAAGTGCTAGGATGCTAACTAGAAAGTTCGCTTCATTTTGGTCACATACACGATGACAGAATTAAGTCATATGAATGAAGTCTGAGCAAAATTTTTACCCAGGTGTAAGGTTATAAACTAGAAGCTTTTTTAGCCGTAGTTCTATAATAATGAAACAAATCATTTTTTAGGCAAGTGTTAGGTTGCTAACTAGAAGTTCGTTCTAGCCTATGTTGTAACACTTAATTATTTGATTTGTTTCATTTGAAAATGTAACATAGTAATTCTTTCTAACTTGAAATATTGCCAACTGTGAGGTTACAAAATCATGGTTTAGGAATTCTAAGCTCGCGTGGGCTGCTAATTTCACCAGCCACAACTTGATAGTTTGATACAAAAATTTAGATTCGACACCTTGTTATTGATAATATTTCTTCAAGTGCTCTACATTCCAAGGGATGTATTAATTCGATTCCTTGCATATCTTCAAGCTCGTAAGCTCTATTAGATAGAGTTCGTCTGATCCTATAGGGACCTTTCCAAGCCGACCCCAAGGTCTCCGAGGCTAGCTCTTTACTCGAAAAGAATATTTTCCGAAGGGCCAGGTCGCCGGTGCTCTGACCTTTGTGTTGTAGAAATTATCACATCTCTACTTGTATGCTACATTTCTCATTTCAGCCATCTCACTTTTTTCAGCGAGAATATCGAGCTCATTGTTAAGGAGTTCGTTGTTTCTCACTTCGTCGAAATACATTACCCTAGAAGTAGGGACTTTCAGTTCAACTGGGATTATGGCTTTTGCTCTATAGGTGAGGGAAAATAGGGTCTCGCTTATTGTAGTTCATCAAATCATTCAATAAGACCATAGAACTACAGGCAGCTTCTCAGCCCAGTTTCCTTTCGAAGCCTCCAACCGTCTCTTCAAAGTTTGCTTGATTATCTTATTAATGGCTTTGACTTGTCTATTGGCTTGTGAATGATCGGGGGTAGAATAAAAGTTCTTTGCTCCCAACTCTTCTTAAAATGTCCTAAACTTGGAGTTGTTGAACTATTTGCCATTATCTGTAACCATGGTGTAATGCATTCCAAACCTATATGATTGACATCTAAATGAAGCTCTTTGCTTTTTGTTCCGTAATGGTGGCTAGAGCTTTTGTCTTTACCCCTACTTAGTGAGGTAATCCACAGCTACGATGGCAAATTAGGTTCCACCTTTTCCTTTTGCGAAGTGGCTAATTAGGTCAACACTCCATTTGGTGAAGGGCCATGGCCCTATCACTGAGGCCAGTTCTTTTGGTGGGCTTTTGAGGAGAAGAGTAAATCTCTGGCACTTGTCACAAGCTATAGCAAAGCCAATAGCATCCTTCTAGATTCTTGGGCAGAAGTACCCTTGCCTTAAGATCTTGTGTAGCAACTGGAAAATTTTTCCCTTTAAAAATTTTATTTCAATACACGCCTCGCTATGACATGCCTAAAATAATTTGGAATAGTCAAACCTTATTGTCGCGCTCATCTAGGCATAACTAAAATTTAACTAAATTAAGTCGAAAAATTGACACTCACATGTGTTAGTCCAAAATACATGTTAATGTAACCCCAAAATTTTTAATCCAAAGTCTTATATGCAACCACTTCTCAAAATAATAGCCCAAAACAAACCTAAGCATTCAAGATATTTACCCCATATAGTAGTCTTCCATTCAACTCTTCACCAAGTGTAGCCCTATGCCAAAATTACATGACTACATAATCTCCAATTCACCCTTTCACCACAACTAGATCCATCTTCCAGCGGCCAAGGTTTTCTCTCTCTTTTTCCCTTTGTCTTTGAAATTCTTACAAGCATCTACATCATCTCCACCATTCCCTTTCACATACAAGCCTAAACTTTTCATTGCAAACACAAGAGATAACCTTCAACTTCATCGTTCATGTAACCATAAATGCACAACTACAAATCTTTTTGGTTCATTCATTCAATATATACACACACTCAATGCAAGCAAAAACCCCGAGAATATGCACATATACCCACTGTACCTTCATGGCATCATCTGCACAACCACGTTAGCCACCCGTCGCCACCTTTTGGCCCACAAGCCAGCCATGAACCAGCCGAAAAACGCCCCCCCCCTTTCGGCCCGTTCTCAACAACCAACAAAACAAACGCTAATCGATCCAAAAACTCAAAGCCCACTACTCCTAGATGCCTTAGAACCTATTCTTGGTCGATGGGAGTGAAGAAATTCACCGGAAAATGAGTTTTTCAAAACGGACTTCCACAAAAAACTTTCACCATTCGCCTAAATATGTGCATAGATGAGTAGAGCTTGTTGAGAGCAACATTTTCCCTCTATTTTGATGTAAAAACCATGATTTTTTGCCAATATTTTACCCCTTGGAAGTGTGTATATATACATATATATGTATGTATAAGCGCCTGCAAAAACGTTGGGGATGGGGGTTCTTTTGCAATTTTGAAGAGTTATCATATTTATTCTGGGGCCCCTTAGTATGCTAGGTACAATAAGTTGATTCCTTTAATTTACATACCTCCCAATTAGTCCTCTAAGTTTTGTTTTCTTTCAAAATAGCTTTAAAGTTCCACTTTGAAATGTTTCAACCCCCTGACTTTCAGAGTTGTTCTGAGATGTGATATTTCAGTCCCTATAAATTCTGAGCTTTGTCTTTTCAGTCCCCTAAACTTATGATTTAAGTCCTATTCACCCCTATCTTAGTTCTTTCCCAATTTAGCCCTCAAAATCATTGGAAACACATTTTTACTCACATCCTCCACTTTTAATTGTTTCATTTTAGCCCCTTATGTTTTGACTTAATTATTAAACTTTAATTTTCAACTCCTAACTTTAATTAATTTTCTTTATTGACTAGACAGAGCGGTCGGACAATTAGAATGCTAATTTCTGGACTAAAGCTCAACTTAAGAAAAACTAAGAGGTAGACTCTATATTCAAACACCCTTTTTAAGATTGAGCAATATTAATTGATTTGTATGGTAAACGTTAAATGTGGATACGTGATGATAAGAATTGCATGTTGTAGGCACAAAATCTCTTGATTATGCAGATAATTTGTTTCATTAAGAATTGAGGACTTGCTTTTACTATGCTTAGCTCGTTTCTGATATAAGAGTAAGAATAAGAATAAGAGTTGAGAGATATATTAAGAACATGGATTGGCATTTATTACACGGTGCTTTTTATGAAAGAATTTAGGGTTTTACCCTAGAAGAAATTGCGAGTCTATGCGTACCATTTATTATATAAAATAATTGATATGCGCTTGACTCTACTGAGTATTTCGTATGAATACTCATTCCTTTCAAATTAACAAATTTCAGGTTTTGGGGCCAGTGGTGAAATGACAAATGATGGCTACAATTAAATTTTGTTAAGAAAGATTGATCTTTTGAAAACTTATTTATCTTTCCTAGAGAAACGTTTGATAAACTCAATTATCTTGTGACAACTACCACAGATTAATGTACTATATTTGCCTTCTACACTTTTAAAACTTCTATCGAATATTGTTGTTTTCCGCATTAAATTATATTATAAGTTAGCAAAAAAATTCAAACTAACACTCCAAGCATTTGAAAATTTGGGGCATTATAGCTTGGTATCAGAGCAGGTATATGTTTCTGTAGACTTGCAAAATTTTTAAAATTTCTTTTCTTTCAAAAAAAAAAAAAAGGCCACCATCACCATTTCTCACAGTCGACTCTGAGGTAAGAAAAAAGTCTTGGACTTTTGTCAATTATTTATTTTTTGTATCGGATGCTTATATGAACCCCTACAAGATATTGAAGAAAGATAAAGAAATTGCATTTGATATGGTAAAAGAAAAGCGAGTTGAGCAAAAATTTAATTTTTGTGAACTATGACTATTTTAAAGATATTTCAATATTAGTCTTCAAAATGGACTACTAGTAAACCCTAACTAACTAGACTTTTCATAATTGGTGTTTCCAGGTATGATGGTGGGAATTGGTGAAATCCTTAGGGCTTTACAGGATTTCGAGTCGCGGGACGGTGAACCAGGCCCAGAATACATTGAGTGATTTTACTACGCACGTAACTTGGCGCGAGACCATGGCCTTGTACTTGGGATTTAGGGACTCTTTCACACTGATTGTCCACTTTGGACGGTGCTAAGAAAGATGTTGTCAGGACTATGATAAGAGATACGAACGCGTCACTCAATGTCCCAGATGATCTTGATGCCTACTGTGATCGGTTGGCCAGCTATTCAAGCATGTATTGGGCCAACCACCTTGCCTGATACCCTAAGTTGGCACCAGGGCCCAAGCCATAGGCTAAGGTTAGTGGTGTACTAGACCCTAATGGTGACGTAATTGAGGGCACGGATGACGAGGAGGATCTCGAGGATGTAGCGGGGGATGATATCGTGTGTTGAGTGATTTCCCCACTATCACTAGTACTAGTCGTAAGATTAGTAATGAAAAAGAGTAATATTTTAGGAGTAGTAGTAGGTTGCTTGCAGCAGTAGGGGTATGTACTCCTCTATTATTATTTTCAGGGTTGTAAAGCAAAATACGCTTTCTTTTGTCATTATTGTTCTTAATTAGGGATCTTGACATTGATGTAAGATTTTCTATGTGTTTCTTATTATGTCTTAAGTGATTCTCTTGATTTTGCTTGTCTAGGGAATTTTCAAGTACATCATTTTTAATTTTTTAATGTGAAAAAGGAAAAAGCGATGAACGAATCAGACTAGCATGTTGTGAGACTTGCTCTAAGCTTTCAAGGAGCTTCGAGAATCAGCTCCCCGAGCTGCAATGGCTATTGTACCAACAGCTACCGAGTCATTGCCGGTGATTGAACAATTTCAGCAACACAAACCCTCGATATTTGATTTTGGCAATGACCCACTTTCTGTAGGAGAGTGGTTAAGGGAAATTGAGAAAATATTTAGGCATATCTCTTGCCCTAAAGATCAGAAGGTGACATGCGCTGAGTTCATGTTAGTTACAAGGGCTGGCCACTGGTGGGAATCGGCTTGCCTTACTAGGACTAATGAGGAACAACATAACCTCACTTGGGAACAATTTAGGAAGGAATTGATTGACAAATACTTTGCCCAGGTTCTCAGGGATCTTAAGAAAATTGAATTCCTACTTCTAACTTAAGGGGACTCATATATCATGGACAATGAAAGGAGATTCGAGGAACTGTCTTGATATGCCCCGTACTTAGTCAGTATAGAGGTAATGAAGGCACGTCGTTTTGAGAAGGGGTTGTGACCAGAAATTTGCACTATTATGAGCAATCTTGGGTTGTCTACATACCGAGAGGCGGTTAGAAAGGCCCAGAATGTTGCCATTTCTATAGGAAGGCTTGTCACACTGAGAAATCAAAACAGTCAAAGGGATCACAGAAAAAGAGAATGGCACAACCAGTCCCAATATCACAACAAGAATCAGGCTCCAAACAAGAAACCCATTCCAGGGCCTAATAGAGGTCAAAATACTAGTAACATGACCCAATGCCTGAAGTGCAGGAAGTATCATAAGGGGGAATGTCTATGGGGCAAGAGGGTTTGTTGCACATGTGGCCAAGCAGGCCATTTCGTAGCAGACTGTCGTGCTGCATCTGCTCAGAGATTACAGCCGAGTAAGAAACTAGATCAGAACAAGAAAGGAAAAGCTCGAGTTTTTGCGATGACTCATGAGCAAGCTGCTGAGGATGCCGACGTGATTGTAAGTATACTGTCTGTCTCATGTATTCCTATTTACATCTTAATTGATTCCAGTGCTATGCATTTGTTCATATCTGCTGCATGCCTAGCTAGACTAAATCTAATAGGAGAGAAAATTGGTAGTACCCTTGAAGTTAGTCTGCCTTCAAGAGGCATAATTGACACTGTTAAGATAGCTAAGGCTGTAACTATAAACTTTGATGGTCTCGTAACAAAAGTAGACTTGATCATAATTGAGATGAAAGATTTTGGTATTATCTTGGGCATAGACTGGTTGAGTAGTAACCATGCAACTATCATGTGTCATGAGAACGAAATAGTATTTCATAATAACAGGGAAGATGAATTCAGATTTTATGGGTTAAAGGTCAAGGCACTTCCTCACCAAATTTCGGCGATGCAAGGGGGAAATCTTTTGGCTAAAAGAAATTGCTAAAAGTATCTGGTCAGCCTCCAGGGCAAATTATCTGATGAGGTCACCTTGGACTGCATGCTGGTTGTCAACGAGTACGTTGACATATTCCCAGACGAACTGCCAGGCATCCCAACTAATAGACAAATATAGTTTATCATTGATCTAGTACCTAGGACTGTGATGGTGTCTAAGGCTCCGTACCAAATGGTGCTGAAGGAGTTGTAAGAATTGAAAATACAGTTGGAAGAGTTATTGGAAAAAGGATTTATTAGACCAAGCATGTCACCATGGAGAGCTCCAGTACTCTTTGTTAAAAAGAAGGACGGGAGTATGAGAATGTGTATCGATTATCGAGAACTCAACAAGTTGACTATCAAGAACAAATACCCCCTTCCTAGGATCAAAGATTTATTTGATCAATTGAAGAGAGCAGCTATGTTCTCGAAGATTGATATGCGATTAGGTTACCACCAGTAAAAGATCAGACTTACTGACATATCAAAGACAGCATTCAGGACACGCTATGGGCATTATGAGTTTACAATGATGCCTTTCGATCTTACCAATGCCCCAGCAATGTTCATAGACCTAATTAATCGTGTATTTCACCAATTTTTGGACAAGTTTGTCATCATTTTCACATATGCCATATTGATTTATCCAAGAGATGCAGTACAACATGAAGAGCACTTGAGAAAGGTGTTAGAGACCCTTAGAGTGGAAAAGTTTTATGTTGAATTCAAGAAATGTGAATTTTGGTTAGAGAAAGTTGGATTTTTAGGTCACATTGTAACTGCTAAGGGTATTGAAGTTGACCCTTCTAAGGTTGAGACCGTGACTAATTGGTCAACCCTGGCCAATGGGAGAAGTAAGAAGTTTTTTAGGGTTAGCCGGCTACTATCAGAGATTCATAGAAGGATTTCCTAAGATAGCAGGCCCATTGACTCAATTGACTCGCAAAGGTATTAAGTTCCAGTGGACTGATAAATTTGAGCAAAGTTTCTAGGAGTTAAAGAAGCGGTTAGTATCTGCACCGATATTAACTATACCTGATGGATCGGACGGATTTGTGATTTACAGTGACGCTTCTAAGTATGATTTAGGCTATGTACTAATGCAGAAGGGAAAGGTCATAGCATATACATCGAGGCAGCTAAAGCAATATGAACAGAATTATCCGGCGCATGACCTTGAGCTTTCAGTGATAGTCTACGCCATAAGGATCTGGTGTCGCTACCTGTGCAGAAGTAAATGCGAGATTTACGCTGACCACAAGAGTTTCAAGTAGTTCTTCAATCAAAAGGAGTTGAATATGAGACATCGACGATGGTTGGAATTAATGAAGGATGATGGTTGCACCATACTTTACCATCCAGGTAAAGCTAATGTGGCTGCTAATACTTTGAGCAGAAAAAATACCAGTCAGTTGTCAGCGTTGAGAACTGTGCAAAAGCAATTGATCTGTGATTTTGAGAACCTAAGAATCGAGGTGACCATCCCAGTTACTCAGAAGTCTGATAAACTGGATAGCTTAATAGTTAAGCCTGATTTAAGAGATAGGATCATATTAGCGCAAAGAAATGATAAATTTTTGGAAACGATTTGAGTTGATGTTGGAATAGAAAAGACGCCAGGATTTGAGCTTACTATAGACAGGGCACTCGTGTTCAAAGGGCGTCTTTGTGTGCCGGATGACAAAATCGGGAACGAGATCCTGACTGATCTCATTCCACCCCTTATATGGCACACCCTGGTGGAACAAAGATGTACCGGGATTTGCGTGATACCTTCTGGTGGAGAAAAATAAAAGAGAGTATCGCAAGATCTGTTGCGAAGTGCATTGTGTGCCAATAGGTTAAAGATGAATATCAGAGGCCATCAGGGTTATTAAATCCATTAGAGATACCAGAATGGAAGTGGGAAAAATCTCTATGGAGTTTGCAGTGGGTCTTCCTAGATCAAAAAAAGGGCATGATGCCATCTAGGTTATTGTGGATCGACTTACAAAATCAGCTCATTTTCTACCTATCCGTATGAGTTTTACTTTGGACCAATTGGCACAGCTGTATGTTAGAGAAATTGTCAGACTACACGCGGTTCCCGTATCTATTGTCTCGGATAGGGATCTGAGATTCACTTCTAGGTTTTCGAGAAGTCTTCAAACAGCAATAGGAACTAAGTTAAATTTTAGCACTGCTTTCACCCTCAGACAGATAGATAAACTGAACGGACCAATTAGACTATAGAGGATATATTGAAGGCATGTGTTTTAAACTTAGGTGGTAGTTGGGAGAAGCGCCTGCCATTGGTGGAGTTTGCCTATAATAATAGTTTCCAGGCGATTGTTGGTGTGGCCCATATGAAGCTTTATACGACCATCAGTGCCGATCACCTATCCATTGGGATGAAATCTGAGAGAGGAAACTTTTGGGTCCAGATTTGATTAAAGAAACTATTGAATCTGTTGAGAAAATCAAATTGAGAGTCAAGGCTGCATAGGATAGACAAAAGAACTATGCTGATAAGAGGAGGAAAGATTTGGAATTTCAAGTTGGCAAAAAAGTATTTCTTAAAGTGGCTCTGATAAAGGGTATCTTACATTTTAGCATGAAAGGGAAGTTGAGACTGAGGTTCATTGGGCCGCTTGAAATACTTGAGAGGATTCAGAATATGGTATATCGATTGGCATTACCACTAGAATTATCTGCTATACACAATGTGTTCCATATTTCCTTATTGAGAAAGTACATTGCTGACCCGAGTCATGTTTTGAACATACAGTCAATTGACATCTAGGAAGATTTGACCTATCAAGAGACTCATGTATGCATATTGGAAAGAAAAGCCCATGTCTTGAGAAATAAAGAAATTCCTCTCCTTAAAGTCCAATGGAATAGACATTGTAGAGATGAGGCCACGTGGGAAAAAGGAAGAACATATTCAAAAAGAGTACCCCAAAGATAAGTCAAAAATTTTAAGCTGGTAAGGTTGTAGTGACTGGAAAATTTTTCCCTTCAAAAATTTTATTTTAATACACGTGTCACTATGATGTGCCTAAGATGAGTCAAAACTTATTGTCGCGCTTGTCTAGGAAAAACTATAACTTAAATAAATTAAGTCGAATAATTGACACTCACATGAGTTAGTCCAAAATACATGTTAATGTAAACCTAAAATTTTTAATCTGAAGTCTTGTCTACAAGCACTTCTCAAAATAATCGCCCAAAACAAACGCAAGCATTCAAAATATTTACCCAGATAGTAGTCTTCCATTCAACTCTTCACCAAGTGTAGCCTTATGCCAAAATTACATAACTATATAATATCCAATTCACCCTTTTACCAAAACCAGATCCATCTTCCAGCAGCCAAGGTTATTCTCTCTCTTTTTCCCTGTGCCTTTGAAATTCTTGCAAGCATCTCCATCATCTCCATCATTCCCTTACACATACAAGCCTAAACTTTTCATTGCAAACACAATAGATAACCTTCATCTTCATTGTTCATGTAACCATAAATGCACAAATACCAATTTTTTTGTTCATACATTCAATATATACACACACTCAATGCAAGCAAGAACCACAAGAATATGCATATACACCCATCACACCTTCATGGCATCATTTGTACCACCACATCAACCACTAACCTGGAGGAAAACCACCTCTCTCTGAGCCCGTTTTCAACAACCACCAAAACAAACCCTAATTGACCTCAAAACTTAAAGGCCACTACTCCTAGACGCCTTAAAACCTATTCTTGGTCGATGTGAGTGAAGAAACTCGCCAAAAAATGAGTTTTTCAAAATGAGCTTCCACAAAAAACTTTCACCATTCACCCAAATATTTGCATAGATTAGTAGACTTGTTGAGAGTAACATTTTCCCCCTATTTTGACGTAAAAACCACAATTTTTGGCCAATATTTTACCCTTTGGAAGTGTGCATATATACATATATATGTATATATAAGCATCTGCAGAAATGTTGGGGATGGTGGGTTCTTTTGCAATTTTGAAGAGTTATGATATTTATCTTAGTATTTTAGGTACAATAAGTTGATCCCTCTAGTTTACATTTCCTCTAAGTTCTGTTTTCTTTCAAAATAGCTTTAGAGTTCCACTTTGAAATGTTTCAACCCCCTGACTTTCATAGTTGTTCTGAGATGTGATATTTTAGTCCCTTTAAATTCTGAGCTTTGTCTTTTCAGCCCTCTAAACTTATGATTTAAGTCCTATTTAACCCTAGTCTTAGCTCTTTCCCAATTTCACTCACATCCTACACTTTTATTTGTTTCACTTTAGCCCCTAAAGTTTTAATTTTATTATTAAACTCTAATTTTAAACTCCTAACTTTAATTAATTTTCGTTATTAACTAGACAGAGCGGTTTGACACTTAGAGAGCTAATTTCAAGATTCAAAGCTCAACTCAAGAAAAACTAAGAGGTAGACTCTTTATTCAAACACCTTTTTTGAGATTGCGCAATATTAATTGATTTGCATGGTGAATGTTATATGTGGATATGTGATGATAAAAATTGCGTGCTATATGCACAAGATCTCTTGATTATGGACATAATCTGTTTCATTAAGAATTGAGGACTTGCTTTTGTTATGCTTAGCTTGTTTCTAACATAAGAATAAGAATAAAAGTTGAGAGATCTATTAAGAACGTGAACTTGTATTTATTACATGGTGCTTGTTTGTGAAAGAATTTAGGGTTTTATGCTAGAAGAATTTGCATGTCTATGGGTACCATTTATTGTATAAATTAATTGATATGTGTCTGAGTCTACTGTGTATTTCTTATGAAATACTCGTTCTTTTCAAATTAACAAATTTGAGGTTTTGGGGCCCGTGGTGAACTGGCAAATGGTGGCTACAATTAAATTGTGTTAAGAAAGATTGATCTTTTGAAAACTTATTTATCTTTCATGGAGAAACATTTGATAAACTCCAATTATTTTGTGACAACTGTCATGGATTGATGTACTACATTTTCCTTCTACACTTTTAAAACTTCTATCAAATGTTGTCATTTTCCACATTAAATTATATTATAAGTTAGCAAGAAAAGTCAAACTACAGCATTTTAAAGTTTGGAGAGTTACATCTTGTGTGTAAGGGTTGTCCACCGGAATGGTTGCCATAGACTCCGGAATGCACTTCCTCTAGTACAGCCCGTGCTTCAATTGGAGAAAGGTATCTTAATAGCAGTTGGGCGAAACTCTTTTTTCACAGCTTCATCTATTAGGGAAAATTTGGTAGCTTGATGTCTGAGTTTTCTATCATCTATACGTAGGGATTATTTTCTCCCTTAAGAATGGATGATAGGGTCCATCTAGTTATGCGTCTGGTTGACCTCTATAGCCGCTACTCTAGTCCTGTAAATTGAAGAGGTTGCGAGTTCTCTAATTGGAGTTTCACTCTTACTCATTACAAGTTTGGCTAGGGCATCCATATGACTGTTTTCAGCTCTTGGGATTCATATAATCTCATACTGATCTAGACCCTTCAATTCTTTTGTTAATTTGCCTTGGTACTGGGAGTGCTTTACTCCTCTTATCTCATACGCTCCACTTGTTTGATTTACAATGAGCTGAGAGTCACTCTATATAATCAACTTCTTCATCCTCAGAGATTTTGCAGTGCTAATCCCCTCCAAAAATGCTTCAAATCAGCCTCGTTGTTATTCAAGTCAAAACCAAATCTGATTGCTTGGCAATAATAGTGTCTAGAAGAGTTGACAAGGATAATTCTAGATCTAGAAGCATGAACAGACCTGTAATCAAGGCCATATTGGTGGAGCTCAATTGACTTTTTGACTAAGCGCCCTGACAAATCTGGCCATTGGAGTAGTTGTCTTAGTAGAGCATTGGTCAAAACATTAATAGTGTGTTCGACAAGATAAGGACGAAGTTTTTTGCATGCTATCACAAGGACATATGCGAGCTTTTCCATAACAGGCATGACTTACATAATAAATAAGGAGCTGAGAAGCCTCTTCTGTTCTAACCAAAATTGTACTAATTGATGATTCTAAAATAGCTAAACATAAGGAAAGTGTCTCACCATGTAGTGGTTTGGATAACATTAGAGTGTGGGAAAGGTGCCTCTTTAGCTCATTGAATACGGCATGACACTCCTCCGTCCATTCAAACTTCCTAGATTTCTTGATAGCAGTGAAGAAGTTGACCGTGATATGAAGCGATTCACGGCAGTGACTCACCCAGTTAAGTGTTGTACCTCTTTTACTGATGTTAGGGCTTCTATATCCAGGATTGCTCTGACTTTTTTCGGGTTTGCTTCAATTCCCCTTTGATTGACCATCTATCCAAGGAACTTCCCATAGGCTACTCTAAAAGAGCATTTGTAACATACCACAAAAATAAAAAGGTAAGAAAAATAATAATAAATTAATGATTTTCCTAATGTGCTTAAACTCAGAAGCTTCTTAGGGGTTAAAAGCCATATAGTTTATAGGCTTAGGGTAGCTAGGGGGTAACTCTGAAGAGCCATTTACACCCCTATAAATAGAACCCACTAGTAAAGATCTCTGCACAAAATTTCTTTAGAAAATTTGTATCAAATTCTGCTAATGAGTGTAAGCTGCTAAGAATAATTGTCGTGAATTATACATTAGTATTAATCAATCATTTTCAGTTCAAGTCCAGGTAACATATATTTACTGAATTTCAGCCAATAAAAACACCTCCAATCCAATCCATTCTGGTTCAATCCAACATTATTCATTTCAACCAATAGAATTGCTTCCAATCCGGTTCAATCCGTATTAATCCAATTCAAGTTGGATTTTTCTTTTATAATGCTATTTAAATTTGATTATTCCTTTACAGACGTGTGCTCTTCCGATCTCAAGTTTAATCACTTCAGTTTAAATTTGAATGTTCCTTTCTAATACAACTTAAGTTTGATTATTTCTTTATATTCCTTTATAATGCAAGTTAAGTTTGATTTCTATAGATTGTTCATTTTTAATACAATTCAAATTGGATTATTCTTTTCTAATACAATTTAAGTTTGAATTCTTCTTACAAATACGATTTAATTTTATGTTATCTAATCTTTCAAGTTGGATGTTTATGCTGCTTTTACTTAATTTTTCTAAAGACACTCATGCAATTTTCTTTTAGTCATTTATGATACTCGTGCGCAACTGGCCTATAAGAAGCTGGATTGGAGAGGATTGTGAGCGAATAATTATTTCCATCAAAGAGTTAAATGCGTGATCCTTTTTCCTTCTTCAAATTCTCTCAATGAGTACGATATGTGGAATAGGATTGCATGTCATTATTTTCTGCAACTTCCAGGTGAGCTTTTTCATATTACACTAGCATTTTGTTTCTTCAAGCTTTGATGTTTATATTTCATTCATCACGTTTTCTTGAAGTTTAAGTTTAAAGTCACTTTCTCATATAAATGCCCTTTTTGGTACCATCAATGGACAAAAAGGATTGTGTAAAAAAGTATCTTTATGTTTTATGCATATATATATATATATGTGTGTGTGTGTGCGTTAAGCTAGATTCTCAAGGTCACCATCAGGAAAGTTCATGTTATGAATTGGGAGCATAAGGTCTCCTCGCGAAAGTATTTAGATTGTTGAGTTGTCCATAAAAGATAATTAGTGAATAGGTACATGGGATTTCAGTGGCCCTCAAGAATTTTTGGACCGTTAGGTGTCCACACATTATATGGAACTGCCAAGTGTCCTCATGTGATTAAGAATTCAGATTAATAAGGGTGACATGGAGAATTCTAGTGCCTCGTATTTTCCATAAAATCTCTATTCACGTTTCACTTGTTTATCAAAGGCTCATGATTTATCTCAAAAGTTCAGGAAATTATTTGTCTGTTTACAAAGAAATTTATGTAGATCAATTTCCACACACGCACGCCCCACTTACTAAATACATGAATATTCTTTCCTTTCTTTTAACATTTTAGTTGATGGATTGAGAGTACACTTCAACCACAATTGAAGAGTGGATGCTTTGACCCAAGCACTATGAGCTACTTTCAGTGTCGGTCAACAATTTATGGTCATATTGTACTACTTCCCCTCTGGGTGAATATAGATGGGAGGTGACAAGCTACCAGATAGAACTCTATGACTCTCGTACTCAAATACTGAAGGCAGTAAATATTAACCTTGAATCTAATGTGTCTCCCTTAGCATAAGATAATGAATAATTAACATATTACAAGACTTGTTAAAAGGGGCTCTGATTTTTGTATAGGACCCGTCATAAATTATCGGCTATTATGTTATGTGATTTTGAATGTACCATGCGATGTCTTTATGCTTAATACATTATGAATCAGTATCTATTAAATAGTTAAGTCCTTTTTTTGTATAACTCAATTTCTTAAAAGATAAGCTAATTCGAATTTATATTTAAAACTTTAATAAATGATTCAAACGGATTGAGTAACATTTCATGTGAATAAAAATCACTTCTGCCCAAAAAGGTAAATTACTGAAGATCTTGTCTCCCATAATTTGAGGTTACATTTTTCTTGATCATGATTGCTTATTAAATAAACTAATAAACGGTTGATGGACTGGTAACTATATGAATATATAAAAAAATATATAATATAAATAAATAAATAAATAAATAAATAAAATAGTTGACGGATGAGTAAGTAAATAAATAAATAAATAAACAAAATATTACGTCTTGAGGTCTTTGATGTGTTATCCAACTTGTAGGCTTTTGATGAGCATGTTGTCAATATAGACCCCCATGGTTTTCCTGACCTAGTCCTTAAACATGGAGCTTAGCAATCATTGGTAGGTTGCTCCCGCATATTTTAGTCCGAAAGGCATCATCTTATAGCAATACAACCCTTTGTCAGTTATGAATGAGGTGTGCTCTTCATCACTATGGTGCATAGGAATCTGACGGTAGTCAGAATAGGTGTCCATGAAGATGAGGAGCTCATGGCCTGCTGTCGTATTAACCATTTGATCAATTCTTGGTGAAGGTAAACTGTCTTTGGGTTAAGCCTTGTTCAGATTTGTGAAATTGATGCAGATTCGCCAAGTCCCATTGCTCTTTTTGATGAGGACAGTGTTTGCCACCCATTGAGGATATAAAACTTCTGTTATAAATTTATTGCCAAGTAGTTTGTCCACTTCCTTAGCCAGAGCTTCATATCTTTCACTATTAAGAGGTCATTTATTATGTTTCACATGCTTAGCTTTTAGATCAATGTTGAGCTTGTGGTGGGCATTCCTGGGGTTAATTCCCTCCATATCCTCATGGACTCATGTAAAGATGTCCAGGTTTTACTTCAGGCAGGAAGAGCTGGGTTTTCATGGGTTCCTTTAACTCTGCATCAATTTTGAGCTCTAACTTGATGGTTTGGAGCTCATTACTAGGGCAAGCTTGTGCCCTTGACTCCTCAGCTCTGGCATCAAGAGTGTGGACTTCTAATGAAAGTACTGTCCCCACTGCATAGTCTAAGTTTCACTCTCGAACAGCTTGCTGATCATCTCGCACAACAGTTGTTTGGTAACTAGTTGGGAACTCCGTAACATAGTGGAACAAAGAGGTCACTACTCTGAGCTTGTATAGGATTGGAAGCCCTAAGATAGCATTGTAGTTTGAAGGAGCATCGATAATGACAAAGTCTGTCGTGACCCTCTTTCTATAGGGCTCATCTCCTAACTCTACAAGGAGTGTAATCTGCCCCTTAGCCTCAACAAAATCCCCAGTAAAGCCTTGAGCCTGGTCCCATATGGCATTAAATCCTTTGGGTCGATATTCATCTATTGGAAGGTCTTCCAATAGATTATGTTTACGGAGCTGTCATTGTCTACAAGGGTTTTGTGAATCTTGATTCCTGACACTGGCATGGTTATGACAAAGGCGTCTCTGTATAGGTGCAGCACCTATAGGCATTTTCATGACAAAAGGAAAAAATGCTCGCTTGGGTGGTTGGGGCTCACGCTATGAGTAAGTGATAGCAATTTTGGGCTTCTCTCACGAGACCTTGCCTTTGTCTGTTAGAGCCCTTCATGCCGTGATTTCTACTAACAAGCATGCAGATCTTAGCTGAATGTCGGTTCTGTGGAGGTTGGGCATTGAATTCTGCTTGGGAACGATCTTATCTGCCCTGCCCTGCCCTTGCCGATTTGCTATGTATTCACCCAGGTATCCCCGTTCAATCAGTTTCTTGATCGGTTACTTCAAATGTCTATATTCATCTGTGCCGTGTCCCATAGCTCGGTGCTACTTATAGTACTTGAACTTATCTGCATTCTTCATAGGCTTCTTTACGGCCTTTGCCTCTGGCAGAATTGGATCCTTTTTTAAAAGGTTGAAAATGTGCTTAACGGAGGTATTGAGCCTAGTGAATGGCTTTGAGGAGGTGGATGGTCCTTCTTTTCTTTGTTGCTCATTTTTGGCATTTTGATCTTTTTTTCTCATCTTTAGCAATCGCTCAGGTCGTGGACCTCCTTCAATAGCTTCCTCTATGATGATATATTTCTCAATTCTCTCAAGAGCTCTTTCTAGGTGCTCGATGGGTCCTCGTGCATTGCCCACCAAAAATGATTGCCTTTGTACATACCTCATTGGACTGTTATCAAGAGTGATTCATCCATCACTTTTTCCATTGTTATGACCTATTTATTGAAGCGGTCCACGTAGCTTTTGAGTGGCTCGGATTTTCCTTACTTGATTGTTCCCAAAATCTCCTTGAGGTCTGCCCTTACCTTGGACCACATAAATTGTGTTGCAAGTTCTGATGAGAGCTGTTCCCAACTGTGCACTGACCCTGGAGCTAGATTCCCATACCAAGTTTGTGTATTTCCTTCCATGATAAGAGCGAAAGCTTTGCACATTATAGGCCTTGTCGTGTTATGAAGCTCCATCCAGGACACGTACCTGTGGAGGCGAGTGATGGGGTCTGCCTGACTATTGTAGGTTCAAATTTAGAGGGAGTTTCACTTTTGACGTCATGACGGCCTCTCGAATAGAAGATGTAAGGAAAATGACCTATCCCAAAAATTGTCAGTTCCTTTTCCTCTAAATTGCTTTTGGTCGAGGTCATTAAGTCATTTCTTCAGCTCGTCTAGTTTGTAGATTCACTGCCGAGCTACCTATTAGCCTCTTAGGGTTCTCAGTGGTGAGCTTGACATGTAACTATAATGAGAAGCAGGTGTTGGGGTCTTCCTCCTCTGTCACCTTTCTCTAGGTCGCGGAGGATCTAGTGATCTTGGTCTTCTAGGCCTCGCTGAGGTTGAGGTTCTAATCTTGTGAATGCACTACTTCCTTCTCCATCTCTACGGGGCATTGGTATGCCTCTTGCACTAGAAGTTGATTGGCTTTAGCCTTGTATAAGGATGAAGCTCGGCCTTCTTCTCATTTGTTCTCTTGTAGGATTAGCCCTTATTGGGGATCTTTCAACATATTCTACCTGCCAAGAGGAGTCTTCTCGGAAGGATTCTACCATGTTTCGTGGAGGAACTGGTGTGTTTTGTTGTTCTTGCAATCATCTGACTTCTTGGCCAAGGGCCTCTACTTGCCGTCGTAGGGTTTCTATTTCAAATTTAGAGGCCGGCTACGAGGTCCGGCACCTATCGTGTTTCTCTGCCTTCTTCTGAATCTGAGAGGTAATCCTATATCACTGCTTCTTGCTTTCTAGCTTTAGAAGTGCCTTTGGCTCTTCTTTTCTTACCCGAAGTTTATTGTTTTTCACAAAGCTTTTCGTATGGTTTTCCATATACGGCGCCAATTTGTTGACATCAAATTTCAACCTCGTCTCAACAAATGAAATTTGTTTATGCAGGCAATTTATATTTGAATTTGCTTGAATAATAAATTTGGGAATAAAGGAGATTTCTACATCTATGAAGAGGATCCAAAAAGAGTAAATGCCAGAGGAACAAATGTTTGTTGAAGTGAGGGAAAGGAACTCTGTTTTAGCCATTTTTCTCCCTATTTATACTATGTATTTTGGATGATTGCAATGATTACAAGTATTTAATACAACCAATGAGAGAGGCGTGCAAGTCTAATCAACAAGGGTTATGCCCAAACTTTTTGACTAATTACTATCTAGACACTACATGGGGAAGATAATCACTGCCTTTACAATAAATGTAGAAATCCCATCAGCCGTAAATGATAAGGCTAGTAGGTAGGTTTGCAAGTTGTTGTCCAGTTGATAATTTTTCGAGTTAGCAAGGAACGACCTTACGTGCTTAAGGACCTAACGAGCTGAATGATCTGGTGACGTCCAGGTCATTAGGTCGTTAAGTTTTACCAGTTCTTTAGGTTGTTGGGTACAGTAGGGCACATAGGGCCTATTATCGAACTCCGTTGACCTATTTGACCTAACGACCACTGGAATCAATAGCATTTGGAGTTAGTACTTTATTACATGTACACACGCAATGGGTTTTAGGAATTAATTAAGATGATTATGATTCTATCTTTTCATTATTTGATTCACTCACATTTTTTTAGTTATGATTGAAATCCAGATAAATATAGCATTTTAGATTAAGGGTGATGGTTTAAGTGATAAAGAACACCCCATTCTAGGACAGAATCCTAATTTCGAGTGTACTTCTTACCAAAGTTCCCCCAGTTGCATCAGAAAAACTGAAAGATATCTTTTTACTTATTCTTTTGATTGTATCTAATTTAATAGAAAGAATTTTTTTTTTTATCTTCATATTATAGTTAAAAATAAATTGTACGGACTTACCTTTCATCTACTAAAGTAGCCGCAAGTGCATTTGTACTTATACACGCACCATATTTGAATCAAAGTTAGTAAGGCGGAAGAACAAAACCAAATATATAAGCTTCTATACATTTGCTAAGGATTTAATGAAAGGGCTAATTTCACATAACGTCCACAACCTTTAAGTTAAGAATCGATTAAGTCTCTAACATTTTTTAAGACTCTCCTAGGTCCCCCCAACCTTTTATAAATACGCACGAAAGATCATTTTTTTCAATATTCATTCAATTTTATTAAAAAATAACAATTATACACTTTAGTTTATTTACTTTAAAAATAAAATATTTAAAAATAATAAAAATATTAAAAAGAAGGAAAAAAACCCACCCCTACGCTTACTCACCTCTCCTCCCACCAAGAACCACCGAAAATGACAGCATTTTGCTGTCGGGAAAAAAAGGGGGTGAATTCCCCCTCCTCCCCCCTAAAAAAAATGCTGCCAGAAATTGCTGTAAAATGCTGTCGTTTCCGACAACAAAAATTGGGGGGTGAATCCTCCAAAAATGTTGCCGTAAACAGTAGCATTCTTGCTACCAGAAAGAGGAAATTTACCCCTTTTTAAAAATGCCGCCAAAAATGGCAATACTGTTGCCATTTCTGACAGCATTTTTGTTGGCGGGTAAATCTCCCCTTTGCTGTCGAAAACGACAGCATTTTTGGGGGATTTACCCCACTCCCCCCAATTTTTGCTGCCAAAAATGGTAGTATTTTGCTTTCGTTCCGGTAGCAAAAATGCTACCATTTCTAGCAGAATTTTAGAGGGGTGAACCTCTCGATTTGCCGCCGGAAACAGCCTATTTCCCGCAACAAATGGGGGGTCATTTTGACTTTTAGAAACGGCAGAAAAATGCTGCAATTTTCAGCTGTTCTTGGAGAGAGGAGAGGGAAGGTGGGGATGGGGATGGGTTTTTTCCTTTTTTTAAATTTTTTATTATTTTCGAATATTTTATTTTAAAAGTAAACAAACTAAGGTTATAATCATCATTTTTTAAAAAAATTGACCGAATAACCAAAAAAGGGACCTTTTGGGCATAATTATGAAAGGTTGGGGAACCGTAAAAGTCTTAAAAAAGGTTGGGGACCTAATCGATTCTTAACCCAAAGGTTAGAGACCTTTTGTGATATTAACCCTTAAAGAAAAATACAAAAATTTGTTTACTCAGTTTTACTCCTCATTCTTATTCAAATTTTAAAATTTGGTGATACCATTTTTCATTTTGGGTGGCATTTAGAGTCTTTCAAAAGCCTGCTTAAAATGTTCACAACATATAAATTCATGTGTAGATTTTTGTATTTGAAATAGCATATAATTGTTTATATATTTTAGTGGTGTCAAAAGACATAAAATCACGTGCAAAGTAGGTATTATATAATAATAAAAAAATCCTAAAAAACATTGTAGCAAAAAATAAAAAATGGTATCATGCCCTCAAGACTCATAGGAAAACCAAGAAAGCAATGGTAACAAAGACAAAAAATAAAAATAAAAAAAATAAAAAATCTAAAATCATGATAGCAGTCCAAATAAGAAGATTTTAACATTAAAATCAGGCTAACGAATATTGGAACACTCAAACCACGATAACACCCACAAAAATACACAATAATGAAAATCACAGAATCATGGCAACGAGACTAACAAAAAAACACAGAAAAAAAGTTAACCGAAAAACGCGTCAACAAAAAAACAAATTCTATAATAGGGTAATGAAAAATCGGCACCATCAATGAAGGAAAATTAGAAAACAACCAAAAAAATCAAGATTCAGAAAATCAAAAATAATGAGAAAAATATGGCCCATATTTACAAATATATATACACACACATATACTAGTTGGGGACCGTCATTGCTCGTGTTTCCGCTATAATTATAATTGTGTATATATTAGTATACATAATATCTTTTATTTTTGTACCATAGATTGAATAATTTATCAATTTGATAGTTAGAGTTAAAAATGATTTCACGCCATGCATATGACGAGATTATTCCGTTAGACCCACATGTGGTGGGAGTCGGGTTGATGTCATTGACGATATGACAACAAGTGTTAACCTATATTATATGAGTTTAAAAAGTACATTTTTTTTCAAGAAAAAAAAAATATTTTATAAAAATTAAGGTCATGTATGGGATTTGTTAGTTTGGTTTTATTCTCTTTATGTCTTAACTTTATACATGGTTACATCTGTTTGATTGAACAATCATCTTTATATTAAATCCTTCAATGGACTTTTGACAAAATTAAATGAACTATAAGTGTTGAGATAATATATTTATATGTATACAAAAACTTGAAGGGACGACGCACAAGAGCGTGGTCCCCGAAAAAGAAAATTGTCTTGTTAGACGTATTTCAACATGACACGTCAACAAACATATATATATATATGTAATAGTAAGTGATATGTTTAATTTTTCCAAAAAGATTTAGAATTGAATTGCATTGAAGATTATGAGCTGACTGAATGACTTATATCTTTTCACTCGACTTAGAAACAGTTCATGGATTGGAAAATTTCTTACGAAAAATTTACTTTTTATACTAGTTTAGAATCGTGCTTTGCACGATCTCTAGTATAATTTTGAGCTGATTTTGTTAAAATAATGCTTCTTTTATTATGACATTTATGTTAATTATGTTAATGAAAAGAAAATTGTTTGTCAGTTTCTAATAAATTTTAAGAATTACAAAAGAACACATAAAATTTTTGAAGTCTTTATTATCATATAAGTCTGCAAACAAAGGAAACGAATTTTGGTTGATCAACTTTTAATGTTGCCAAGAGGAAATTGCACATTTTATGTTTTTTAATTTTTTGTATAGTTAGTTAAATTTTCCATGCCTATTTATTTATAGTTTTCTAACAACGACGTTGGAGTGTTTTTTTATTTGACTTGTACCCCATAGTCAAGTATACTATTCTAGCCAATAATTATATTATTACTATTAAATTAAATTATTCAAATATTATTTTAATAAATAACTCTTTGAAAGTTGTACAAAATTCTAAATGGCTATAACTTCTTAGAAAAGCACTTATGAATTTCTAGGTGTCGCATATAGGTTAAACAAATTTATTTGAACATGTTGGATACTAATTATTTAATTATAAACGAAAGAAGTAAATTATACATATTATTTGAAATTTAATTGGCAGAACGTATATAGAATAAAAACTAACTTAAAAAAAAATTTGCAAAACGTTCCATGTGTAGTAACAAAAATCTTTTATCTTTTATAGCTATAAAGATATGTATGTGTGGAAGTATAGATAGATATTCATTTTGTCCAAACAAATAAACTCAACAAAAAAAGTAAAAAAAATCAAAAAGAAGGCAAAAAAAGAAAATCAAAATTTAATTGAATTTAATTTTTTTGAGATTTAGAATTTAATTGAATTTAATTGTTGACATCACATATATATAGAATTAAAAAAATACCTTTGTCAAAAATGAGAGTTCATGACTAGTAACAAAAACTTTTATTTTTTGTAATGAAAATGTTTAAGAATCTCTCTTTTTATAATTGTAAAGATGTGAATGTATAGAAAAGTAGATAGATATTCATTTTGAAACAAATAAACTCATAGAGAGAGAGAGACAACAAACAAATTTGTGTGCCTAAAATAAAGCCAAAAAAAAAAAAAGAAATAATTCAAATAAAGTAAAATAAAAAGTAAAAAAAAAAATCAACATGACATCATGATGATGCCCCTGTTATATTAAGTATAAATAGATTATATTATTATATTAATATGGTCATGTTTTAGTGGTTAGATCAGTTCTATAATAGTTAAGTTTCTCATGTTCCAAGTATGAGGTCTTGGATTCGAATCGCACCTCGCCGCTCCTCTAAATCCCTATTGTATCAACAACAACAACAATAACAACAACAACAACAATAATAATAATAATAATAATAATAATAATGGTCATGTTTTTGGAGTACAAAACAATAAAATTTTTAGGTGGAAAACCTCAATAATGGAAAATGTACTAATTAATCTAGAAATTTGAAAGTATGTTAATAAAAAAAAAATTTGAAAGTACAATGGTAACGGTGCTTAATGTCCTAATTATGTTTTTGAATTTTCTAGTATATTTATAATAAATTGATGTGTAGGGCTTGATTAGAAATGGCAATGGGGCGGGTACGCCTTTCCCTGCCGTCGCCCAATACCTGATTGGGGCACCCAGGTTTGATTCTTCGTTTGCTCAAATTCTATATTTATTCTTTTTATAATTAAAAAAATTCTCATCAGGTCGGGGCTGGCTGGAGCGGCCACTAACCGCCCCTGACCCGATAACGGTTTGGGACGAAGAATTTCGCCCTATACACGTCCCAATAGTTAGTGGGCGCGGGTACCCATGGGTATCGGGTTTTGGGTCTAACACGTCTCTTTTTTTTTTTTTTTAATCTATATTGGCAAACTAGGTTTCTTGGAACCCCCAAACAGCAAATTTTGTTTTTTATAGAGAAACTGTTATAAAATGAGAGAAAATAACGTAGAGATAAATAACTACCTCTTGGAAAATTGTGTGTTTACAATGAAAAGCAAAAACCCCTATTTATAGATACAACACTAGGGTTTCAGAGGTACAATGGTAACATATCTAGGGTTTACAGGTGTAGGATAGTCATTCACTAAATATTTAATTATTTATAATACTTCCCCTTGAATGACTATCTATACATCTAACTGCCTCGTTAAAAACCTTGGCTTGACAAAAACCCAGTAGGAAAAAAATGTAAATCAAGGAAAAAAAGTACATTATATAACGAATATTTAGAATAATAAAATGATGCCTTATTAAAACCTTGCCAGGAGAACCCAGTGGGACAAAACCTGGTCAAAGGGAAAAGAGTACAACTACTCCCCCTAATGTCAATCACTGAAGATCTCTAAGTCGATGCATTCCAATCTTATGGACCAATTTCTTGAATATAGAAGTTGGTAACGCCTTTGTCAATAAATCAGCTACAATATCACTTGAGCAGATTTGTTGAATGTCGACATCCCCACTTTTCTAAAGTTCATGTGTGTAGAAAAACTTTGGAAATATATGCTTCGTCCTGCCCCTTTGATGAAGCCTCATTTAAGTTGTGCAATACAAGATGCATTATCTTCGCACAGTATTATTGGACCTTCCTTTGTTGAAACCATTCCACATGATGTTCGAATATAGTGTGTCATGTTCCTAGCCCATACACATTCACGGATTGCAATAATTTCTGAGTGATTTGAAGATGTTGCTGTCAAGGTTTGCTTTACATATCTCCATGATATAGGAGTTCCTCCACGAGTAAAGACATATCTTGTTTGTGACTTAGCTTAATGTGGATTAGAGAGATGACCTGCATCTGTGTAGACAACTAAAGAAGAGCCTACATTTTGTGAATATGGTAATCCCCAGTCTATGGTACTTTTAAGGTAATGAAGAATATGTTTAACACGATTCCAATGTTTTTGAGTTGGTGCAGAACTATATTTAGTAAGGAAATTTACAGAAAAAGCTATATCTCGTCGAGGGCAATTTGCAATATATGTCAATGCTCCAATTGCACTAAGATATGGTACTTCAAGACCAAGAATTTTTTCCTCATTTTCAAATGGATGAAAAGGATCTTTGTTTACATCAAGTGATTAAACAACCATTGGAGATGTCAATGGATGTGCCTTATTCATATAAAACCTTTTTAAAACTTTTTGTGTATATAGACTGATGAATAAATAATCCTTCAGAAAGATGTTCGAACTGCAAATCAAAACAAAATTTGGTTTTCGCCAATCATCTACATAAACTGCTATTATTGCAAATCCAACATCAGTTTTCTTTATGAAAACACATGGGCAAATATCATCATTTTAATATCCCTCTTTCAACAAATATTCACTCAAACGATTATACCACATTCGGCTAGATTTCTTTAATCCATAGAGTGATTTTTGTAATTTAATTGAGAACATATTTTTAGGGAATGAATCACTTGCTTCTGACACTTCGAATCCTTCAGGGATTTTCATATAAATTTTACTATCAAGTTAGCCGTAAAGATAGGCAGTTACTACATCCATAAGTCTGATATCTAACTTTTATAAGACAGCCAAACTCATCAAATATCTGAATGTTATGGCATCCATCACAAGAGGATATGTCTTCTCATAATCTATTCCAAGTCTCTATGAAAAACCTTATGCTACAAGTCAAAACTTGTATCTTGTAATTTTATTGTTCTCATTTCTTTTTCTCACAAACACCTTCTTGTATCCAACAGAAATTACATCTTTAAGTGTTTGGACTACAAGTCCAAAAACTTTTCTCTTTTCCAAAGAATTCAACTCCGTCTGTATGGTTTCTTTCCATTTTGGCCAATCGATTCTTTGTTGATAGTCTTTAACAGACTGTGATTCAGGATCCTCATTCTCATGTATGATATCAAGAGCCACATTATAGGTGAAAACATTATCTATCACAACATTGTTTCTTTCATATACTTTGTGTGATGATAAATAGTTTATTGAGATCTCTTCATTTTGTAATTCTGCGTGAATCAAATCTTCTTTATTTGATTGATCAATCACTTCATGTTTCTCTTTGAGTTTGTGGTTGATTGTTTTCTTGACCGCGTTTTTAACGTACTTTTGATTCACTTGCTATAACATATTGTTCTACAGGAAAATCAATTTTTGCTAGAGTATTCTGTGCCGGTACATGTGATTTTGTTACTTTCTTTGTATCCACAAACACATCAGGTAATTGATTTGCAACCTTTTGCAAATGAATTATTTTTTCAACTTCTTGCTCACATCGATTGCTTCAGGAATCAAAGTGAGATAAGGTAGATTAGTTCCAAGAAATTTTATTCTATTGCTCAGGATGTAGTTTTGTCCCTCCTAGAGCAGGAAAAGTCATTTTGTTAAAATGACAGTCTGCGAAACGTGCAATATACAAGTCACCTATTAGTGATTCAAGGTACCTAATAATTGTTGGTGAATCAAAACCAAAATAAATCCCAAGTCTTTGTTGGGGACCCATTTTAGTGCGTTGTCAGGGTGGAATTGGAACTTGGACAGGACAGCCGAAAATTCTTAAGTGAGAAACATTAGGTTCTCGACCAAATGTTAATTGTAAAGGTGAGTATTTGTGATGAGCAATTGGCCTTAAACGAAATAATAATGCAGCATGCAATACGTAAAGAAGAAGATCAGAAAATACGAAATAGATAATAGTTGTCATATTCATATGTATTATGTAATTGGCATCAAAAATCAAATCAAGAAGAAAATCAATCAAAAGAATTCTTTATGATCTACTACTATATAAGAAAAGAAAAGAGTAATACAATGTGTTACTATCAGATTTACATTCTTTATGTAATTGGTCATCATATTATTCCAAAAAGAATCAATCAAAAGAAGATTTCATGATCCCTTTATATCATAAATCAAAATATAATTGTCAAGATAACATATAAAATTGGAAACCAAAAATTCATTGAATTGAATATTGGCTATCCATTTATGTATGTTCATACGTAAAGATATAGATAATCAAATTAATATTTTAATACCCCCATGATTTACACAGAAAAAAATTAAATCAAAATAATTTGATTCAATGAAAAAATTTAGTCAAACTTGACTCGTGTATTTGAACCAAATAGACCAATGGTGAATGAATGATTTATGAAAGGGAAATCAATTATTAGTTTACTTGATTCCCAATACCAATCAGAGAGTTCCGTAGCAAGTGCAATCAAATAGGGTTATAATTGTTTGCAAACACTACACAACCACGAAGTGGAAGAAGTTGGTTGATGTTTATTCTTTTTCATAATGGTAAAACAATTAAGAGAAAACACAATGCTTTCGAAAATTTTTGGAGCCTTTCGTTCTCAAACATCCGTGGAAAAAGAATGAACTTAAGGGGAAAAAAGATATTAAAAAAATTTGCAATTGCTGTGAATGAACATGAAATATATTTCGGTGGATGATGATCATTCCAACTTGACGAAGAAAAATCATATTAATTATGATTTTCATTCATCACTAATGGAAAAAGAAACATGAAGTGAACAAAATTTAAGAATGTATCGTGTTTATAACGTGTTATAAAAGAAGAGAAAATAACGTAGAGATAAATAATTACCTCTTAGAAAATTGTATGTTTATAATGAGAATGAATTTAAGGGGAAAAAATATATTAAAAAAATTTGCAATCGCTGTGAATGAACATGAAATATGTTTCGGTGGATGATGATCATTCCAACTTGATGAAGAAAAATCATATTAATTATGATTTTCATTCATTAGTTATGGGAAAAGAAACATGATGTGAAAAAAATTTGAGAACGGATCGCGCTGATAACGTGTTATAAAAGGAGAAAAAATAACATAGAAATAAATAATTCTCTTAGAAAATTGTGTGTTTATAATAAGAACTAGAGACCCCTACTTATAGATACAACGCTAGGGTTTTAGGGGTACAATGAGAATATAAGAGTTTACGGGGGTAGGATAGTCATTCACTAAATATTTAGTTATTTACAACATAAATTTTTTTTCCAAACTGATATATAGATAATTAAATTATCACTGCAGCTTTTATTCCTCACACCACATTTTCTTATTTACTCAAACATGCTCAAGTAAATTTCCACTAATAGCCTACTTTAATATTTTTAGAAATTTTTCCTTTCACCACCACAATAATTACTTTATCCATTTTTTGTTTGAACTTTTTTATTCTTTAGTTGTATAACAACTGCAGGGAATTTATTTCGTTTCCTTTATTATTAATTTGTGATATTTCACTGTCGGTACAATTAGAGTCGATTTCTATTGAAGGCCGGAAACAAATAATTAACACCATATACAAAACCTATGCAGATTGAAGAACATTAAAAGAAAAATTATTAGAACTTTCAAGACTAATTTAATTCCTTAGGAGATGAATCTATAAAGGCTTACCCAAATGTTAAATGTAATATTTGACATTTTGATCTTCTATCAGAGAAAAGATCGGAAATTGAGATGCTTTCAAAAAAATTGTAATTTACGGTTGCAATTGGACATGGGGAGTAGTTGTATTTGTGTGGTGAAAGGAAAGAAAATTAAGATGAGAAAGTATTTTAGAAATTTATTATATTTAAAACGTTAGCTAAGATGTAAATTTATTGTAGTGTACTAATTAAAATTGTAAGTTAATGAGTGGTGAATTTAAAATGTGATATGGGGATTAATTTTAGTAGTTAAAATATAATTACCCTTCATATATTTATATATTTTCTTGTCTTGTAACCTGCACGAAGCCACGTGGCAGGAAGGCAAGGAAGGTAATCCGCCACCTGAACCACATATGCGAATTCGACAATTCGTTGCGGGGGCAAAATTTGCCCCTATCGGGAGTGTCAAATGGCTACGACGTCGGACGAGCGATCGACGAAGGTGATAAAGCTGAAGCCCATTGAAGCAACTCCGGAGAACTTTCAAGAGTACGGACAAGTTATTGAGTCGTCCAACGACGGCGAGGAGTTCGGACCTCACGATGCCCAGCTCGACCTGTCCCAAGGAATCCCCAGGTCCTATTCCTCACTTTGGGTATAACTGAAATTTAATTGGTCATATGGGCATATGTGAGACTCCTTAATTGAGGATTATAGTGCAGTAATTGGTGAATTTGCTGGAATTTGAATTAGAATGAAAGGCTTCAAATATGTGTCAAGTCCTACTGTAGATATGAATTACACTCAATTATTGCAAAAGGATATTAATACCTTCTCATATATTGGTTTTTGAAAATTTTTTCCTGTTAAGCACTAAATATGTTGGTGCCGAATCCTAGTCGAAGTTTTCTAGCCTACTTTTAGAGAGTGAGTGCCAGAGGAGGCCTCCAACATGGGAACTCCTTTAGCTTACTTCTAGCATTGGCCGAGTAAGATATTCTGATTTTCAAGAGAGAACGAGATAATTTTAGCATATTTTGGCTTATTGATGGGACATTTTTGTTTTGGTGGATGACGACTTCAATTTGACAATGATGGAAAAGATGTGCTTTCGAATTATGAGAAGGCTTTTAATACTTATTGGTAACATTATGCAGTTTTTAGAGTTATTCTTAATTTGTACATCAAAGGCGCAGTAGTGCACTGCATGGCTTGATTACTTGCTCAGCATGGCACCCATGTCAAAGGCGATATTTTTGCACACTACATGGTTTGTGCAACTTTCAGGGCATGCCTTGTGGATTCTGTAGCGCATGGGTTTTAACATTTTTTGACCCTTCTGGATGAGTGTGAGAGATTATGTATAGGTGGATCATTGTCCTGTGTCAACCATATGTGTTCAACTACGTGGGCAATGCTGATAATGAGACTGATCTGAATATCCGTATCACCAAAATTTTGTTTAAACGTTGTAAACATGGTTCATCACGGATCATGTTGGCGGGAAAAATAATTGAATGGACACAGGGCGTAGCGACAAGATGATAGAATGGGTAATCGAAACTTGACGATTCCTAGCCGAAAGACCCAACTTTTTTATATATTTTTATTTTTTTATTATTATTATTATTTTTTTTTTTGAGGGTTATCATAGGATTTTTCTTTTTTCTAAATTGCAGGCAGCAGCCGAAGAGGGCTGCTATCTGCCCTTGACGGGACATGCCGCATGTGCACTAAGCACATGTGAGAATTAAAAATCTAATTGTCCGATGAATAAATTATTCCATAGAAGTACATAAAGTAGTTGGCTAAATAGCAAGGAGCAACATTCTTGGTTCATTCACAAAAAGGTTTAGTGATAGTATCTACTTATTTTAACTATGTTTTCTGTGGGTATACTATAGAATACAAAATCATACACCCATGGAGCACTGATTTGATTTCTTTCGAGGAATGGTGAAGTCCTTAGTTGCTAGAAACAAGTCTTGGTCTATCTCTATCACAGGTTATTTATTTATCTTTTTATTTGTTAATTTGTTTTCTTGATGAGAAATAAATCACCAATGGCCAAGAAGACATTTTAAAGCAGAACATAATATAAACAAGAACTACAATTATGCAAAGAAAGAAAAGTGAGAGAAACAGGATTAATCAAGAGAGTGAAATGAATAACTTTCTGTAGAAGAACATTGAAATACGGAAACCTCTTGCGCTATTCATATGGCATAAGAATGATGTCAGGAAAAATTTTTTTCCCACCCTTATTTTGGTTAAGGTTTAATTTGACCACTTTTTATTCTTATGATAAAATCAATATTATTTTTAACTCTAACATATCCAACATAGATGTTGTACACTATATTGTAGCAGGAACTTTAATGTGATTTAAAATAAAAGAGGTAACTAAGAACATGCCATTTGCAGATAGATGTTAAAATTTTTTTTCCTTCTTTTCAAATCGAAGTTAAATAGTTAATATCTCAACTTTACAAAAGTAAATTCAAATTAAATTTTAATGATGTCTATAACTTCTAACGTTGATCAATTCTAAGTGAATAAGTTAATTTATAGGTTTTTTTATTTTAAAACATATTTGGTTAGTATTTTAAGAGATAATCTCGAATCTTGTGTTATTTATTTATTTATTTTTTTTGGGCTGTGTGTTTTTTTTTTTTGATAAATTGTAGCCCCCCTCTATATGTATCTCTACCATCATACTTTTCAAGTAACACTATAATTTCTTCCGTACATCCTCGTTTTCTAATATTTTTTACATTTTAATAATTTTCTAATTTGGTAATATTAGACCCATCCTATTAACCAATGAATTGAAATTGTATTAAGCCATCACGCCTATGGCATAGGAAAGGATTTTACTGCTGGTTTGCCAGGCAGTGACCACAATCGTTATCTTCCTCTTGATCTATGTTAATTCTAATTTAATCCATATTTATTATGATTTTATTCAAATACATGTGTAAAACATTTTTCACACAAATGTGCGGTCAATATTTTTTTGTAAAGGATGAAAACTGAAAATGGTTATGCTGTTGATATTATTCTTGTTTTAAATGGAAGTGGAGAAGTATGGTGGTGGTAAGTGGTAACATCAATAGTTGAGAAAAAGAATTATAAGTGTAATATTTGGTCCTACCTTAAGTCCGTTGCTTGCTCACTTCATCTTTTCTTTTTTCATTTCTTTTTTTTCTTTGTTTTGCGTTTTCTATGTTCCATTTCGTCAAAAGTCTAATTTATCAAAATTTCGCTTCGACCATTTTCTTTTGGTGGGGGGGGGGGGTGGACTTTGAGACAGAAATGAATGGAATGCAGATGTATTTTGGAACCTGGTATAGACTAAAATAGTAAAATTTCATTAGAATATATTCTTCTTCACAAGATATTTTATTATAATGAAAATAGATCGAGTCATGCAATTAAATCAGTTAATATCACATTATTCATAATATTAAGCTACTCAAACCTCACATATCTAGGTATAGTCATTAATGGTCTTTATATGATACACACATTACGATGTGAGGATGCAATAAGTGATACTTAACTTTGTAATTACATTACCATAATAAAATAAAATAAAATAATAAATCGAGCACTTATTCTTAGTTTTTAGACATGACTATAATTGTAAAATTTCCAAATTTTGCTTGATCCCAAATTTTCATAAAGTTGTCTAATTCTGAGGAAAATTAAATAATTCTGAGAATCATAAAGTGTTTTGTCTACATTAACAGAATATTTTTAAAGAATCTTATAACGCGCGATACCTTACTAGTCATAATTAAAGTCTAGATGACACAAGAGCAAAATACTTGTTCATAGGGTTGAAGCCTGAAGGCCTAATTTAGGTAGAATATAAATTAAGGAGACTTCACTTTACTCAAAGAAATAATAATGCCTTATATAGTTAAACTACAATATAATACAAGGAAATAGATAAAAAGCCTAGGGTCTGTAATCTGTTGACTTTCGTGGTTCAGTATTTTGTTTAAGTTTGGACTTCATTTTTAGTTTTGTGTTAACATTGTTATCTAAGGGTAAAATTGTCTTGTTTTCTTTGTTTTCTGTGTTTTTAGGTTTTCACATACAAAAGGTTGTTTAAATTTACTTCGTCTTTTTAAATGAAAATCTTCCTTATTATTGAAAACACATTATAAAAACATGAAAGTAGACAAGTTTTCAATATTTTCATATACTGAAAACAGTGTTAAAATGGTAAAGAGAGCAAGCCCTGTATATCACAACTGAATTTTTATTGGAAAATAGTGTGAAAAGTGAAAGGAGCAGAGTATTGTTTTAGGATGACGGATTGGAATGGATGCACTATGTTAAACTAAAATATTGAGATATCTAAGCATCCATTGCCGAAAAGTTGAGGGACTGAAATAGGGCAATACTAGGTTATCTTTGCGTGATGAATAATTAAAGATTTATGCCTCTTAAATTGTCAATAAGGAAGCATCTGCAGATAATGTGTTCCATATCACTAGCAGAAGCATTGACAAATCTCATTGGAAGGCTGAGATTTAGAAAATTGATCCCAGCATTTCATTACGTATAGCCAATTATGAGAGTTTGAACCCTTTTGTTTGTGGGATCAATTATGCATCCTTTGCTGCTCCATTTGCATTTTTGATCACCTTGATTAGCTTGATCAAGTCTTTGTTAGAATTGTATTGCTTCTTTTATCAATAGAAGTTAAACGAATTATTTGATTCTTCCTTCATCTATTAATATAAAAATATTTCCAAATAAATTACACTGCTGTATTTATATTCATGCAATATCAGGTTTTATATTATGCGTCTTGACGACCGCGCTCTCAAGTTCTCAAAAATAACACATCATGCTAGTGTGACACAGTGCCTTGGTTCTATTGGTGGCCATGTATGGTATCTTGGTGTTGGAAAGTCATCTACAATTGATCCAAGTGAAATCAAGAGCACCACTGGTGCAGATATCATGCAATCACACTGTGGTCACTTTTATATTCCCCCGGCTGTTGATGAGATTAATGTTTTTAGAATTTCAGGCCCAAAGTTTTTGAAGCTGAATAGGGGTACATGGCATGCAGGGCCATTATTCACCCAGAAGACAATGGACTTCTACAATCTGGAACTCAGCAACACAAATGTGAGCATTTCTTGGCTTTTCATTACAGTACATTTATATCTCTCTCGAGTGCGTTGAATTTTGGAATTTGAAGAATTACTGAGGTAGTATAAGAAAATTATGGCCACATATTAGTAAATTTGTCTGACCTGCCTTTTTCAGTTTATTGTCCAACTAGATCATCTGATTGAGGAGGTTGGTTTTTCACGATGACGTCATTTGGTGCTAAATCTGGAACACCTGATAATATACATCTATGATTGTGGTTTCTAAATAATGAAGAATTTTATTGCTTATATTTGTCCAACTCTACTGCATGATTTGTGTCATCAAAATTCAATTTGCGGTTCGGAACTTGGAGTTCTTAGCTGTACAAAGTATTGTTCTTTGTTGAATTGATATGAAGGGTTGTCTAAATATTCCTATCACTTCAGCTTTCAAGTGAAAAGGTAAAATATTTACCATGAGAAAATTTTGATATATTGTATGAAAATATACCTATAGATGAAGAGAAACCCAACATTGAGTAGCAATTAGAGAATCTTATCATTGCTACTATATCTGAGCTATAAATGCAAGATACATGGTGTAGGTTTGTAGGTTGTTGTGGCAATTTTAGCAGTAACATGGCCTGCGCTAGATTCTTGCAATCATTCATCACTTCTTTATGAAAGAGTTATGTGAGGGTCTTAATGGTTTGTGTTGTCTCGCTTTTATTATATTCTTGTTTCTTTTCTGGGTGCGAAGAGATGGTTGAGCTTTAGGCCGGTGTACACGCGATCCTTATAGTAACTATGATCAAGCAGCTTCAACACTCAACTAGCCAGCCATTCACTAGAAGTCATATGGATTTAGAATTAGTGTAATGCAATGTAATGATCAGTCGATGCAACTAAATGCTTTTCTAGGCACTTATAATTAATTAATGGAAGCACTACCAAGAGGTTGGAACAAACTTGTGCGTTTTTCTTTGTTGAGTGTTCCTAACGTGTACGAAGTTTTTCTTGTAGGTCATAGATCATACAACCCATGACTTCATAAAGAAGAACAAGGTGGAATTTATGCTGGATGTGTAGAGAATATTCTTCATGAAAATACTTTCAATTGCGAAAATATAGTAGGAAGGAGGGCAGCTACTTGAAGGGGAATGGCAGTGCGTTGGTGTTTTGGGTTTTGCAATAGCTATCCTCTCAAAACAATCGTATGTGCTATTTAATCATATATCAATGTTTGTTTGTTTCATTTTTTTTTTGGCTTTCTCATGAAAAATTAATGTCATGACTAACTGAGCCATAACTGCTGCATCAATTCAATTTCCTAGTGGACTAGCAGAAATTTTATCGCAATAGTTCTAAAGTACTAGTAACACAATTATTTTAAAAAAAAAAAAAGACAAAAAAAAAAAGCACTATCGCCAACCACCATTTTTTTCCTCCTTTGAAGGAGCCACCATAAAAGCACTATCACTTCCCCCATTTCCATCCAACGAGATATGGAGAAACTCAATCCTGTTCCATCGATCTGAAAAAACTCTCAATCCCGTTCAATCGATCTGAAAAAACTAAGTTCATTTCACTGATCTGAAAATACCCATCAACCTTCTTCATTGTGTAACCCAATTTGAAATCCATAGCCACTTTTTGCATTTTCTTCTTGATTCTATGTATTTCTCGCTGTCCATTGCATCAAAGAACCACGTCAGAGAAAACTGTGGTTCGGTTGTGGTGGCTTTGAGATTTGAAAACAAAAATCAAATTCTACGAAGAGCATCACGTTGGCTAATTGATGTATTTATTGGAGTTGATGTGGGTGGAAATGGTTTGGTGTGAATTGATTTTTTAATTGCAGTAATTTTCCCTTAACCGTTGATTGTCTCTTCTTCTTTATGTCACTTTTCTTCCATATTTTCTGCATTTTTTCTTCTTCCATGAACAGAGCTTCTATTGGACCAGTATGCTCAATGAACCGCTCTGAACTTCGAGCCCGAAGCAAAGTTCAGTTAAAAAAAAAAAGATTGTTAATGAGCCAAACATGAAACAACTTCTTTATTTGAGTTTGTCATTACTTGATTCCACTAGAGGTGCTGCCTGTGACTTTAATGGTGGTCCATTTAAAGTGAATGAATAGAACCCTGATATGTTGTTATGCTAAGCTCAAGAGAAATTAATAATTTGAAAAGCAATAGTTGTTTTTTTCTATGTTCGTTTAGGATTGCTTCGCTCGGTAATCACGGGAACTCGGGCCATGTCTCCCTTTTCCTTTATAAAGATTGTTTCCTCCTAGTTTCTTGTTCTCTGATGCAGTTGTTTGAATACTTTTAAGAAATTGTCTAAGACGGGAAGAGGAAAAATTAAGATATATAGAAACAGTGATAACTTGCTATTGAGTTGTTTCATTTTGGTTAAATTATTCTGGTTGTTAGCCTTTGATTTAGAGTTCAGTTATATCCTTTCAATCTATCATGAAACTGAATACCGACATTCTATTGATAGAGCAAACTGCAATTTACAATCACATTTTCTATTTTCATTTAATTAGAATAATATAATAATTGCTATCTATTTTTATTCATTACTTAGAAAGAGTCAATTAGTTATGATAATGTTCTATGTAGTTACCTATTTATTTTGGATAATGGGCTAGTGGGTTAGTTAGTGAGATAGTTAGTGGATAGTGTACTTCTATCTCTATTAATGAAAATGTGTGGAATGAATTACTGGCAAACTATGTGTTTGTATTCTATTATTTTGTAGGTTTCTTCCGAAAAACCAATATTTGGGAGGGTCATGTTTCCTCGAATTAATCTATTATATTCTATTATTTTGTTTTTATTCTTATATTTCAAGACGAACTATTTGAGTTCGTATCACTGCAAGTCTTCAGCTTCAGATATGGTGCCAAAGTGCTTGCCTTCATGTGTACACTTCTAAGAGAACCAAGTATTGTTTTTTACCATTAGTAAATTCTAAAATTTCTGTTATGTATCTATCATTGTGGCTCTACTATCTATATGAATCTTGGGGCCTTTCGATGAGGTTTTGATGTACAGAATATATGTCAATGTACTTGACTTGAGATTCGGATCAACCCCAAAAGCACAATGTTTGGTAGTTTTTATTGAAGACGTGATTTGGATAACACATATGTGGTTTTTCTAGTAGCTTAGTCCTGTAGATAAAATGATTTGAGAGCCTCAATGGGCAATGGTGTTGATTTGAAAACTATTAGGGATTGTTTGAACTTCTTTATTTTTTTCTCTTTATAAATTCACCTATTATGATTTGACTGTTGATTTGATAACTACTCAATAATCACCACACGTTTTAAACTTTAATTAAATTTTCATCACTCATTTCCACTAATTATAAATTCTCTTTGTAAATTACAAAAATAAAGAGTTTCAAACAAGCTCGAAAACTAACTTAATAATACAATACCAGACGTTAAACTATAAAAGAAAAGTTTTTTTTTTTTTTTTTTTTTT
>CAVNYN010224139.1:0-10105 GCA_963692815.1 Nyctanthes arbor-tristis
GCAGCTCATACTTTTTAGAACCTCAAAGCTAACACGAGAGAAGAGTCATCCCCCGTTTTCCCGCTAAGTGGAGCTTATTTCCTCCTTACAGCTCGATCAATGATAATCCTGTACAGACTTGTAACTCAATATTATGTTGTGGATAAGGGCAATCTTTGCTTGTGACTTCATTTATGGCGTGTGATTTGAACTTTTATAATCTGATAATAACTCCTCGAATGTAGTTAAAACATTTTCAAACTTACACTAGTCTCCGCCACTTGTTCAGCCACAACCGTCTCTTTACCTAACGCATCCATGCATTTTCGTCAACTAGGTAGTAATTAACTAATCATTATACAATTAATTAATGATTATAATGCCCCAAAAAAAATTAGTATCCGGTGAAGTTCTTCCCCAGTTCATCACTGCTGCTCTGGCATATCTTCTCGTTTCTTTATAGCATCCTTTTCCATTTGGCTGATTCTTGCAGTCTATCCATGTCCTTTTGCCTCGATGGTACACTCAATTAGGTAAAGTTAGTGGCGGATATAAGGGGTGGCCACCCCGATCCTCGGCTACCCCGTTTTTGAAGAAAGCCATTTTTTTACTTTTTTGAAAAGTTAGAGGATTTTTTTTGTGTTCCGGTTCGAGGTTGTCAAGTTTCGACTATCCCTAGTCTATCTTCTAGCCACGCCACTGGGTAAAGTAGGGTGGCAGCAAGGGCAAGATGTGATCCCAACCCCGGTTAGGGCAAGAAGACCCTCCACAATGTGACCCAACCCCGTAACCGTACACAGAATCCAGCCTCATTTGGGACGGGGCAGGACGCTGCACAATTGGATAGGACCAATTTAGCCATCCCTGAAGTAGAGCCATCAAAATGCGCATAGTTCTGAAAATAACAGATGTCTAGAAACAAAATATGATGACCTGGACAAATAAAAAGAAAGATAAATGAAGGGCAAATATATACCTATATTCACAAATAGTGTATACATACAACAGCCCAAGCGCTCCGGTGTAAGAAATACCTCACTATACTGGACAAACAATACCTAAGAATGAACCATCTAAGAGGTTCAACAACGAAAAACCAAAACGGAAATTCAGCAATCCCAAAAAATAAAAATAAAAAACCTAAAATGTCAAGAGACAAAAATCTAAGTTTGTATAAATTATGTTTGCTGAGGTGTTACAGTAGGGGGCTGCATTACTGAATACTTCTTCTGCAGTCGTCCTTTTAACTGCCTGATTTTGGCGTCTACTCTGGCTGTGAACCCGATCTTTGTTTTCTGTCTGGCCTTCGTCCGCTCTCGTTTCCACATATGTCGATCCTCGATGTCTTTCCGGTAGTACTTGATTTCTTGAATGATGTGATGGTCCATTGGATTGAATGATCTTTGAAAAGAAATGTGTGTAAGGTATGGGAGATTACAGGCAATGGTTACTAAGAGGGTAGTGATCCAGTAAATCGGGGCTGGGCCTAGAACTTCTGTGAGAACTTTGTAGGCGTTTTCCTCGAGAGCAGACGATATTTGTCCATAGAAAACAAGAAACACATACCATGTGGTGACACTACCCCAAATGAACAAGTGTTGTATCCACGTGAAGTGACTCATGGTAAGTGCAATCTGGCAATTGACAGCCCAAACAATGCAGGTGAACATAGCAGTACCAACAGCAGTCATATCAGCCGTCTGACCTCCCGCACGAAAAGCTTGGTCATAAAAGATGATAATGTTGAGGAAGAAGATAATAAGAGATGTATATAGACCATTTCCCATCCACCCGAATATTCTGTACCAGTCGAAGAACAAATTCTTTGGCCCTTGCTGATATAAAGCAGGAAACTGCATTGTCCAGTAGTTTGCATCAGCAATCAGTACAAAATTTTGCTAGGTTATATAAACAGCTCGTCAGAAAATTTTACAGGAATTTCTTGTTTCAATTGTCAGTGAAATTCGCTACAATTTGATCACCTCATTTATCTCCATCTATTTGATTAGAAGAAAAGATCAAGTGAGGCTTTTGCTATTGCCATGTCAGCTTTGTGGGATTAGACAAGGACCGGATTACCAAATTATAAAGTGTTTCAAGTTCAATATCCCAGTTGGCACCATTTAGTGTGGAGTGACCAACATGAAATTTTCACTAAGCACTGATGTTGAGCTTTACTTTTTATTTTTTATTTTTATTTATTTTTTCTTTTACATGTTGAAATTGTGGTTGTGGTAGTTTGAAGGAAATTCAAATATGTGAGATCAAGAAAGGGTTGCATGGAGACTAACCTGTAAACACACTTCAGAATCTACATCCTGTTCGAACACTCCGAGTGAAATCACCGGCAATGAAGTAAGAACAACATTGAATAGCAGCATGTACCAGTCAACATAAACCGACTGTCCAGAAAACGCAGCAAAAGCCTCAAAGTAGAAGATTGTGAGGCCAAACGCAATATTTTTGTAGAAGAAATAGCAGATCTGGATGCAAAAAGTAGTTAAAGCATGAAAATAACATAGAGATTTTTTGTTTCTTTTTCTTTTTTTTTTTTTTTTTTTTTGGGTGGGGTTGGGGTTGGGGAGGGAGGAAGGAGAACTACTACGCCAATGCAATGATGAATATGTTATTATGTTTTATATGCACAGCAATGTAATTTTGTTTCTTTATACCGTTAAAGCTATATTGATATGATAAGTTTGGCAAAGATGATTACCATTTGAGCAATTCTTTTATAGCACCAATGCCCATGTACAACTAGAAGCCTCTCCAGAAACCGAAACTGTGCAATAGAAAAGTCACTAGCCATTACAGCCTACAGAAACCAAATTTGTGTCAACATATTATAATCTAAAGAAAATTCATGCTCATGGAAAACTCCAATGCAGGAACAAAATGTAAATTAAATGAACTATAAGAAACCCAACAAAAGCAAAGCACTTGATCAACAGTGAAACGAGAACTAATTTATCAGGAAAAGAACAGGAACTTGCCAATTTTCTTTAAAAATGAGTTACTTTTCAGCCAGCATATCTAACGTTAACCATTTATAAATGTAATCCACAAAGAGAGTGTTCTCTCAACATCATTTCCTTTCTTCCTTTATCTTTCCAATGATATGGAACACCAATATAGAAAAATTCTTGCTAGTCATGTAAAAGTGAATTTGAGCTTAATCCCACAGCTGAATGAGGGTCATGAAGTTATAAGTCAAGAGGGAATTTCAAGAACCATGTCGAACTGGATGAAAGCTTATTTATAGCATATGTAAATCAGTAGTTTCGGCTAGGCTAAAAAGAAGTCAACAGAAATTTGATTATAGATACCAATAGCATCCTCTCCCTTCCATCTCAGATTCAAGCTATTGAGCGTTGAAGTTTTAACTGTATCACTTGACACTTGAGGTTATTGGTGTTAAATTTGCTCAAACTTCACAAAAGCCGATATGAACAACTTCCAGAAGTGTATTCTATTTTTTTATTCTAAAAAAAGAAAACAACTATTGACCAATCACTTCCTAAGAGTAAGAGATTGCCAAAATCACCCTCTTTCACTTGGCGTGCTTAATTGGTTCTATTGTGTGAAAGAAGATTTTTCATGTAATCATTTAGAGAATTACAAATGGTGATAGAATCTGATGCCAGATACATTTAGGAAAAGGAAAAATCTTTCTTAAAAAGTGAAGCCACTCAATTGTGGCTTCAATGAAATGTTTATATGGCGTATTGTAATATCAAATTCTCCTGGAAATCTAGGCTAATTTTGAGAAAGATGAACCAATTTCTTTTCCCACTATTAAGAGGAAGAAGCAAACAAGCACAGTAGAAGGTAAACAATAAAGCAAGTGATGTGCAATGGTCAGCATATATAATTAAAAAAGAACAGAACTCACAATAGCAACAGAACTAAGAGGATGCAAAGAAAATAGATCTTTTCCCAGAAGCAACTCATATAAGCAGAATTACCAGTGGGATGCGCTCTGTTGGTACCATATCGCAGTGAAAATGGTATCCAGAAATATAAATCAACCCTGTCAGTGTTCGGTTCCTATCCTAAAAAGAAATTGGTCAAACCAATTACATCCACATATTTCTAGGGACCCACATATATCCCACAAAATATCCACCGTTTGTTTGTACTCATTCTATTTATATTTTGAAATAGAAATACAATGGCCAACGGAGGTTAATACTAAGCATGCTGGAAGATAATCCCAGATTGCAAAGGCTTCCAAACTCGCCAAGCATTTAAATGGATAAAAATTCTCTTTTCTTTTCGGAAGTACAAGCAAAGAATTGTATATTGGAAGCACATTAACTGTAAAGTTTTGATGACGTTTTTATAAGCTCTTATCTTCAGTATCAGTTGTTGCCTTCTCCCAAGATTTGGAACAAATGTGTTCCAGAACAAAGATGTCACAAATCTAAAACACAGTTACTATCATTTCCTCATTGCATTTGAAGCCAATAAGATTTATGTTCCTAACCTGCATTCCTTCACATCCACTAATCCCAACGCCAATATCTGCTTCTTGAATCATACCAACGTCATTTGCACCATCACCAATTGCTAACGTCGTCTTCCCTGTTCCTTCTTTTACTAATCTTGTAACCTGATTACAAAACAACATCAGAACAGATGAAGAATAAGCAGATATAACAATCAGTAAGTTGGCTAAGCTTCAAAAATATTTTCTGTAAGTAAATAATTCCAAAACAAACAACTTTTAACTGACTTGAAGTTGGAAGAAAAGTTGTCTTGACAATTCTTCCAGAAAAAAATAGTTGTCTTGACAATGACGTAAGATTTCCATTTCATAAAGTAGACATTTTCCTTTTTACTTCTACGTCAGAAAAAGTTGAAACATCAGAACATGTTGAAAAAGCTTTTTGAGCTTAGGTAAGTATACTTGGCAGAATAATCTCAGAAACTTTGAGAAACAAACTGCATAAGTCAAAACACAAAATTCAATAAGCATGTAAGATGAAAGATGTCTTACGAGAGCCTTCTGCTTTGGCGAAACCCGACAGCATATAACAGAAGCACAATCAACTGCTAAACTTAAAAATTGATGCTTCATGTCATCCTCCAATGCATAAGTAAGAGTTTTCCCATCAATGATCAATGCAAATGCAGCGTGAGGATCCTTTTCGAGCTTGACCATTTGAGACCCATTGGTGATTTGCATCAAGATATTTTCTTTTACGGACTGGGAAGTAACAAACAACAAAGAAGGCTACCATATAAATTATAATAAATATGCTCAAATTTTTGTTTAATCTTTCTATAACAACTACCTTTTCAGAATCTTGGCTTAATGTGGCTTCATTGTTTGCAGCTATACAGATTTGCTTCATACCCTGTCTAAGCAAACTACAAGAAAATCTGCAGAATGGTAACAAGATGTCATTTTAGCAGCTCGACGATTTTGATTTTCCAGACATTATGATCACTATAAAATAGATAAAAAGCCAGAATCTTCTGCAAGAGACAGACCCTATATTAATCGCAGTTTCCATCTTATCACCTGTCAGAACCCAAATCTTGAGACCAGCTTGTGCTAGTTTGTCTATGCACTGAGGCACCTATGGAGAAGCAAACAGAGAAATATGTTCAATTACAAAGTACGTGTGTGTGTGTATTGGTAGCTTCGCTGCAGTGATACAACATATAATATACCCCTTTCTGTAATTTGTCCTCCACAGCAGTCGCACCAACAAGTATCAAGTCCCTTTCCATCATATCAGAAACCCGCTCAAGCATGGCATCCCTGTCACTACCAATGGAAGTTTTTGCCTTCATAAACTCATCATTCCAAGCAGAATACTCATCCTCATCGAGCTTCTTATAAGCAAGCACAAGGGTTCGCAATCCAGCCTCTCCATATTCATTTAAATGCTTATTAGTTGCTTCCTCATACATTCTTCCATTCTTTGATAGTCTTTCAAAGATTATGCTGTAAAGAAGAGAAATAGAATCAAAACCAGAACACGTAAATAAAGCCCCCACACACTCCTAAAAGAATAACACTAAGTACCACCAGTGGTGCTGAGCACTAGTTTATGTGACATGAAATAATAAGTGGAGTTAAAGGCAAACACATATGACCCACTTGATTTAACTTATTATTTAATGCCATGTAGACTGGTGTTGAACACAAGTGGTGCCATATAGCATTACTCATCCTAAAATGGACAGGATCAAATTAAAAGAGAATGGCAAAGCTCACCTGCTCAAAGCTGATAACTAAATCAAGCTGTTGCAACTAATTCTTTGAACAAACACTTAAGAACATGCTGTTAATACAGATAATGGCCGCACGGCCCATATTTCACTTTCATTGTTTTTTTTAAAAGACTGTTGGGGTTGGGACTTACACAGACAGAACTAAAAGTAGCAAGTTTTGTGACGAACCTGTCTGCTCCTTTGCAAAGTAGAAGAATCTGACCAGCGTCATCCCGCATAATAACAGACATTCGCTTCCTCTTGCTTGTAAAATCTAACAAATTGAGAATTTTGTATTCCCTGAATTTACAGAGAAATACAGAGAAATATTAGACAAAAGTAACTGATTCGAGTGAAAATAATGTCACCTGAACACTGAAATTTATTTACTCATGCTCTTGCCTTTCAGTGGGCTCTTGAAAAGAAGGATATCTCTCACGAACAACTATGGTTGACTGTGTTCGTTTACAGAACTCAAAGCCAAATTCTTTAGCCGCAACAAGAAATGCTCCTTCATCTGGTGACTCAGCTTCATAGGTAAGCTCGCCAGTTTCTTCATTTTGCTCAGGAATTGCAGTGTGACAAATCGACAGTATCCGGAAAAATAATAAGATGACATCTGGATTGGGTTCTTTAAACCAACTTCCATTCATGAGCCGGCTATCCTCGAAGCTAAACCCCTTAATGGCAGGTTTTCGTTCATTTTCATCAGTCAAAGTAACGACTGTCTCCAACTCAATTTCTGATTGTCCAAATGAATTTCCACTTCTCTGCCATGAAAGAGGTGTACTACTCCTGCTCTGACCGTCCATGTCCATAGCCATCTGCTTAGCAGCAGCAAGTTCTACATCACTAGTACGTGTTCCATATGCAGTTCCCGCAATGGAGCATTTGAGGAAGTCCATTTGATTGCATGTCAGGGTGCCAGTTTTGTCTGAGAGGATTGTGTCAACCTGTCCTAATTCCTCATTTAAATTTGATGTACGTGCCTCTGCAGGAGTTCCTGTCTCTTCATCATACATATAAATGTCTCGGTTTATGAACAATGCTTGGAGCACTTTTACAACCTCAATTGAAACATAGAGTGATATCGGGATCAAATAGCCATATAACATAAGAGCAGTTATTAGATGGTAAAAGCCAGAAACCAGTGGTTTCTCTGGATTAAAAAGATTGTTCCTATCTGGGGGGCGTAAATACCACCAGTTTGGCATGTCATTTTTAGTCTTCACAATAAAACCAATAGAGCTGATGATCGAGATGAAAATCAGGAGGCTGAAAAGGATATAAATTATCTTGTCCATTTGCTTCTCAACCCTGCTTCTTTTTGAAGGAGATTTTGTAGAATTCTGCATGACTTTGCTATCATGGCCTGTGAATATCACGACTCCATAAATATAGGATGTGTTCCTAAGCTTGGAATCTCTGAGGAGAATTTGAGTAGGATCAAGGGGGTAGACCACGTGATTATATTCAAGATTACCAACGAAAGTGTAAAGATTAGGGTTTGGATCCTCGCATGTTATAGTTGCATTGAAATCCTTAAAAGTTGCATCATCATCCAATGGTAAAGTTACCTCGAGGGATCTTTTAACTTTCAAGTTTGTCTCTCCATCTAAGTTCATAGTTTCAACATAACAAATTCCATCTTCATAACTAGACGATAAAAGAAGTAAATCTGCAGGAAAAAATTGATCCTTTTCTACCTTCACAACATCCCCCACACAAATTTTCATCCAAGGCCTGTTGCCAAATATACCATCTCTTTTATGTACACAACCTTTTCGCAAATTAACCTTCATGTCCTGTATGAAGCGCCGCCAATCTTCCAAAGCTTCTTTAGCCATACTTAACCCTACCACAAATGCTAAAGGAGCAATCATACTCACAGGTGAGAATGGTGATATATCAGTCAACGAAAGGATGGCAGCCAGAAGAAAGTACAGGTTGGCAACCCGTCTGAATTGTTCAAATATGGCCTTAGGTAGAAATGTAATGAAGTTGTACTTTGTGGTAGAGATGTAATTGCTGCGGTACCCAAGCGGCTTTTGCTCATGTAAATGAGGCTGGTTGCAATAGACTATTCGTGAGTAACCCGGGCCTTGGATGTCATGTGGCCTCTCTTCCTCAGAAGTCCGTGGCCTGTAGCAAGCAAATGTGTACAGATTGCTCCTTCGGAGCTTCGCCCTTATCCTACCCCGTGTCATTTTTGACAGTTTTTACTACCTCATAGAACTATAAAGAAAAGCCTCTTAACATCTGCCTTCTTTGCCCTTGTTAAAGTCTTGCTTACAAGACTATTTAGACATGTTGGTATGAAAATTGCCCACAATTAAAGGATTGGGATTAGGAAAATCGCAGCATGTCACCACCTGGGAATAAATTAAAAAAAAAAGACAAAAATATCATATTATATCCATTGTAAATAAGTACAAGTACATTGCAGAAATTCCCAACAAAATTACTGTCAAATTTGCAGAAATTCCCAACAAAATGACCGTCAAATTGTTATGCAATATTCTTTCATGCGCAAATCTGTAAATAACCCAAGATTCTAAAGATTTGACAAGGACCAGCAAATTAAAGCCATAGAACACAGAGTTCAAATTTGAGGGTTAGCTACGACAGAATCTCATTTCAAAACATTAGAGTCAAATTTATTCCAAAAATTTAGCTTCAGAAGAGTAAATGGTAAGGGGGAAAATGACAAGGGAAGAAAACTTGATTACTTTTCTAATATTCAGCAATAATTATGGCCTCCGTATAAATAAATGACAGTCTTGAATCTTGATACATACAATAAACTCAAGAAGCCGAACCTTACAGTCTTGACATATACAATGACGTCAAGAAACTAAACCTTACAGTCTTGGTAGATCATCAAAAACAAATATTGCGCCCAAATGAAACTCCAAAACGCTATAGAAAAGGAATGAAGAAAAGGAAAAAGACCCAAAAAAATTTACATCTTTCTCAGGCAATTTACCACAAGAAAAACGGATAAACAATCCAAGCAAAATGCCCATTTTCGTAAAAAAAAACACACCTGAAATATATGTGGGTTTGTCTGTGTATATACATTCATACATAGATACAGAAAGAGTGTCTTGGTGACTTGTTTACCTCCAGATCAGGTGGGATGGGGGTCAACAAAATTCGAAGAGTGGTAATTCTCCTGGAAGCCCAGATGGAAGGAGAATGGAGATTGATGGAAATCCAGCTGACAAAAGTTGCAGAGATCGGCAATGGAGGAGAGAGAAAGGGAAAATGAGAGAGAGAGAGAGAGTCAGTCAGATGGAGAGAGAATTTAGAGAGAGAGTGACGGAGATTACATTTACAACAGGCACAAAAAGGAAAAACTAATGCCAGTGTTTCACGCTCCCTCTCTCTTTTCTAATTCTTTTCTACTTCTTCTAATTACTATAGGGGAAAAAATTACATGAATACTTATTTCATTTCAATCAAAACGGAAGAGATATTTATTACACGTGAACATGCCAATCCCCAATATTTTGAAACCAAGATAATATACTATATTTGTTACCGATTTATTTAAAATGGTATGAGAAAAACAAATTATCGTGAATCTAAAGAACTAAACAATTGTCAAATAAAAAATTGAATTGATAGCGCAAAATTGATATTCTACAATTTTTTTAATTAATGTTTTTTGCATTTTCAAATGCAAATGCATTTTGCGTTTTCCAATTTTTAAAATCAATTAACAATGCTATTTTTTCTCTTCCTTTTGAGACACGTTTGACCTTCTGAAATTTGGTTTTTATATGGACACTTTCAATTATTTTTCTATTGCTTACTTTGTATATTTACTATAACTAACTATAAATGATTTCTTTTTCTTCTAGTTACTACTAATTATTTAATTACCGCTAAAAATAAT
>CAVNYN010224141.1:0-149008 GCA_963692815.1 Nyctanthes arbor-tristis
TATCTTGGAGCAAAAGGAGATTGTCAAAGCTAGGTTTAGGGACAATGTAACAAGGGAGTGTTCATGATAGAACCACATGTGATTGTTTGAAGAGTTGTGCTTGCCGTATGTCAACACTGAGTAAAGGCCAAGAATTTCTTCAAAATAAGTGTTAATTGCTTGAACATTGCAGAAATTTAGGTGTATGGATTATTTGAATTAATGATCATGTTCCCACGCCATAATAGATGCTAGCATTTTTAGATTTTCTATATGGAATAAGAATGTTGATCATTTTGTATTTCATGTGGATACCTAAGGCTTGTAAACCTTAAACTACAATCTCTGATACTTGGTCCATGGACTTATTTTTTGGAATTACATGATTGCTGTGAAGGTTGCTTGGTATTACACCTTTTTTAGTTTTTGTATGTTAGGTGCCCCTGATGTGATTCCATGGACTTATCTGGAATTACATGATTGATGTGAAGGTTGCTTGGTATCACACCTTTTTCAGTTTTTGTACGTTAGATGCCCCTGATGTGATTCCTTATTAATCAACTAAGCAAAGAATAAGATGTTTTATTAATCTCCTAATCAGAATCCAGAAGAATATACTATATTATACTTCTACTTACACTACATCAAATATTCTCTTTGCTTTATGAACTCAATTAAAAAAATCTATGCTATTGAATATTTTCAGGGATGCGGCGTGCGTGACATGTGTTACTGCCGTATTTATGGTTTAATGAAATAAAACTCATCCTTGAGATTGTTTTATTAGCTGAAGAATTTGGTTCTCCATCTAGAGCAAAGTGGTAATTGGTTGAGTCAGAGTTTACTTTCATAGATGATGACAGTGTTCTGGGTAAAAGTTCATTGAGAAAGAAGCAATCAAATCTCATGCTGACAAAGTAAATGAAGAGGAAGTATCTACTCAAGAATTCTTAAAAGGCGAAGGAGGCTCTTTTAATCACAGTTGTAGAATAATTTAAGGTGCCTATTATCTATACACACTAGATATGGCAAAAAGTGAAGTTAATGTTCAAATTTACATTAGACTCATTGAAAATTGGTTTATTAATTAATAGATTGATGTATAGTTTCCAATCCAAAGATAATTATTGCAAAATGGAAGATTCCGTTTTCCTTATTTTTTTTAACCAAAAAGTGACATGAATAAGTGACATTGTAGGTCTCATACAATTTCATTAGATGATTGAAAAATATTCGTGTGACGCCCCATGAAATTGTGTTATGTGACTTCTTATTTATCCATGTCTTTTTAAAATTGCTCTTTTTAATTGTATTATATACTACTATTATCACAAGTTGTGTGAGTAAAAAAATTCCAAGTTGTGTACTTAAAGATCATGCTATTTTTTTCTTAATTTTTCTCGAGTTTACTTTTTTATCAGTTTCCAATGGTGTATGCATTTGTTTGTGTGTAAATGCAGGGTGTATTAACTCACCTCACCATTAACTAACTCATACACAAAAACTTTACTTTCTTCTTTTTGTAACATTTTGTTTTAGATATAAAACCTTGTACTTTAGTCATTCACATATTTTATGTGATCTCGTTTCATATTAAACTGATACTAACGCCAACTCACGTGCAACACACGTACCTACACTAGTTATATATATAAGTGGCTTATTGAAATTGCCACAGTAGATATCAAATTGTACAACATTTAAAGTGAAATGTACAACTAGGACGACAATTTCTTTAAGTTTCAATTTTGCCCTTTTCCATCCTCTCTTGTCTCATTTTTTTCCTGCTGCAACTACAATACTTCACCTACTCTCCCACTCTGGCTTGTTCTTGCACTCCAGTTCTTCTTTTTATACTTAACACGCAATCAGTCCTTTTTTCCTTGCCTTTACTGACAACCTTACCCAAATCCTGGCATATTTGACCTCTCGTATCCTGTGTGACGTTTCCAGTCTACTTCTTCCAAAATCCGAAATCGCAGAAGCTTGGATTTCTAATTGAATAATTTTATACGTTAGGAGGAAATGGGTTGCAAAAATGGCTACTCATAGTTTTGAAGGGACTTTGTTTAGGGAAGTCCTCGGGTTGCCAACGACGGGGACGGAAGCATCAGGGTTTCTACAAGGTAAGGGTGTCATCCCCAACAAGGTTTCTGCTGAATATCAATCGGTTGCTTTAGGGCAATTTCCGGCCATATTAGTTACTGTTGTTTTCTTTTCCTTTTCCTTTTCTTTTACTTTTTTTTTTTTTGGGTTCTTTGTTTTGCATTCTTTGGCTTTTGCTTCTGGGTTTTTATTCCTATTTTATGGGTTCACTAGTATAAATATCAAATATTAGTGCTTTGCTCGTATATGTTGAATCATATTTTATAATTCATTATTTACTAAAAAACACAATCTATCTACTTAAAATAAAACAAATGAAAATCCAAAAATTTTTGCCTTTTTCTTATTCCGATTTGCAGCACCCTTAACGTCCCCATATTAGTCAAGGTTGTGCCACTTGTTTGTGGATGAAGAGAGCCTCGGGTCTCTAACCATTAACACAGACATCGCTGAATGGTCGCATAAGTTTTGTTCCCTCTCTACACATTTCATTGACTATAATCACAAAGCTCAAGCCTTTCTTACAAATCATAATTGCAATTTATAAGCTTTTAATGTGTTGAAGCTTTAGGTTTGCGATCAGCCGGATTAGGGTCCCAATTTCAACCAATACATATCACTCTTTGGTACCCATACATCACTTCTTTGATTTTTGTGCTGTAAAAAGTTGCAAAATTGTTCAATCTGGACCCTTTGAATTGCCTAGTACTCATTGATAGTATGAATAGCTTGGGTAAACAGGTATTATCATGAACTCGTCCTTAATTTATTAATTTTTTGTACCCTTTATCTGTATATATTGGTTATGTAGGTAATGTTTTGGATACCTAGATTGTTTTGAAATGATTATCAGCAGCTTTAGCCAAAAAATAAAATGATTGTTTTTGCAAATCCTTCTCCAGATGCGGCAATATATGGAGCTCGAGAAACACCAAATGTAACCATAGAAACAATAGGCAAAATTATTCTACGAAGTGATTTTCCTATGAATTGTTCTTGGATGCAAAGCCTTGCTAGGGCCTAAGAAAGAGAAAGAGGGCATCTAAGATCACTAATTTTGCATACATTTTATGTTCCTGGTCATATCTTCATCTTTAAATATCAATTTTTATGTTCTTATGAGTAATGCCATTACATTTATTTACTTAAAACGTGTGCTCTTCCGATCTTAAAATGATAGAAGAAGACTGCGGGTTCAAGATGGTTGTGTTTATAATCAGAGGAACCTGTTCTAGGATTCTAGGAAGTGGAGAGCTTACTATTCATTTTTGGTATCTAGCTACCAAATTTTTTTTCTTTTTTCTTTGAGCCATATGTTGGTTCGTTCTTTAATCTATTGAAATGACTTGGACTAGATGTTTTGATGCTGGGCTTACTATAGGATTGGTACTAATCTTGTTAGCTATCTTTCTAAAAAATCACATGAAGTAAATGTTTCAGTTACTAGAAATGCAAGAACTGGCTTCCTAACTCTTGTGAATAGAGTTGTCTTAATAAATGTTTATATTGTGGAAATTTTTGCTTAATTGCTATCTTCTCCACTTTATAAACTCTATTGTACTACTTTCTCACTTTTTTTATATTTTTTTCAATTACTAGCTATATGAAGATATCAATAGTAGTATATGGTTGCACAGTCAAAGCTAATTATTTATGGTCAGATAGTGATCGAGTCCTTGTAGCCTACAACAGATTCTTTGTCCCATGTTCGAGGTTTAGACATGGCCATTCTTGTAAAAATGCTAATCCAATGTATATAACTGGAGATATGTTGGAGCAAAAAGAGATTGTCGAAGCTAAGTTCAGGGACAATGTTACAACAGAGTGTTCATGATAGAACCACACGTGATTATGTGAAAAGTGGTGGTTGCCATATGTCAACAATGAGTAGGGGGCAAGAATTTCTTCAAAATAAATGTTAGTTGCTTGAACATTGTAGAAATTTAGGCGTATGGCATATTTAAATTAATGATCATGTTCCCACACCATAACTGCTAACATTTTGATCATTTTGTATTTCATGAGGACACCTAAGGTTTGTAATCTTTAAACCGCAATATCTGATACTTGGTATTCGTGTATTTGTTTTTTGGAATTACATGATTGTTGTAAAGGTTGCTTAGTATTACACGTTTTCCAGTTTTTGTATGTTAAGTGGCACGTGATGTGATTCCTTATTAATCAACTAAGCAACAATAAGACGTGTTATTAATCTCTTATTTAGAATCCAGAAGAATCTACTATTATCTGGTTCTAATTACATTACATCAATTAAAAAAATCTATGCCATCGCATACCCTGAGGGATACCATGCACCTGTTTTTATGGTTTCATGAAATAAATTTCATCCTTGAAAGATATAGTGTTTTATTAACAGGAACAATTTGCTTCTAAAGCTAGAGTAGAGTAGTTTTTGGTTAAGTTAGAGCTTACTCTTATAGATGGTAACAGTATTCTCAGAAAAGTTCATTGAGAAAGAAACGATTGAATTTCATGTTGACAAAGCAAATGAAAATGAAGTATCTATTCACGAATCCCTAAAACGCGAAGGAGGCTCTAGTACTCACAAATGTAGAATAATTCAAGGCACCTATTATCTATATGCGCTAGATAAAGAAAAAAAGCAAAGTTGCATGTTCAAATTTACAACAAACTCATTGAAATTTGGTTTCCTAATAGATCCATGTTCAGTTTACAATCTAAAGATAATTATTGCAAAATAGAAGTTTACTTTTATCTTATCTTTTTAATTGCATTATTATAATAATCATCATCACAAACTAGGTACTTAAAAGCTCATGTTATTCTCTTCTTAAGTTTTCTTGAGTTTACTTCTTTATCGGTTTCTGACGGTGTATGCATTTGTCTGTGCTAATACCGCAGGGTGTATTAGCCAGCACACGAAAGTGGGGTGAGCCGGACAAAAAACTAAAAAAAGTTATATAAACTCTAATTTTTCAAAATATTACACAAACACCATTACTTAAGTGCATTACAAAGTTTGGAACTATTCAAAATCTAGTACATTAGGCTAAAAAGTTAGTTGCACCTGAAGATTTTTTACTTGAGCAAATTCATCAGTAAGAGAGTCTATATCTATTGTGCTAATAAGTTTTCTTTCAATAAAAATTGTCAAACTATGAGCAAGAAAGTCATATTCCATCTTGTTGCAAATTGTAGTCTTCACAACTAGATGAGGAAGAAGCCTTTGCCTTGCTTGCCGGAGAATGGAACATTTGCTGTCGTTGACCGCCGCTCAGAATTGGAATGAGGCCAGCTGCCAGGTCTGTCGAAGTTAGCAGAAAAGCGCAAAGTTTCTGTAGGCTTTCTGCAATGAGTGATGATAGGTGTACTGCAAGATATTGCCGGAAAAAAATATCCGAGGGAAATTAGGCACCCCACCCCGCCCTACCCCCAGTCCCAAAATTTTGAAAAAACACGGGTCCAAAATTTCTACAGACAGGCCCTTATCCCTCCCGACTGAAAACCCCTCTCCCTCTCCAACCCAGTCTGGTAAATCTCTCACTCACCTCTGTCGAAGAATCCCAGCGTGGTCGCTGGCTACAGACGGCCGTCAGAGAACCCTTCTTGGGAAGAGTGCACGAAAGACCCAGGTCTGATGAGAACACCCATATTCGGTGACCCACATTCCACCAAATCCGGTGGCGGGCGACCATGGAGTCAAGTAAGTATCTTGTATATGTCTTCTTTGAGGTTGAAAATTCCCCTACTAAGATTTAATTTTTTTCCCGTAAAGTTTGATGGTAAAAAAGGCTTAAAATTCCCTAAATATACTAACCAAGTCATGAACTTTACTTTTGCACTGCGAATGACATTAACCCGAAAATTTTATGTAAATTAGAAAAAACAAGAAAGAGCTTATACGTATCTAGAAACAGCTGGAACGAAGGCCACTTATCACAAACATGACTATTGTAAAATTTTTCTTTCTTAAATTTTGATGCTAAAAAATATAGAGCATTGTGATGGTGAGAATTGACTGTTGTATATCATTTTAGCTTTTATCAATTAAGGAATTTAAGCTTGTGTTGAGTCATTTGGTTGGGGATTGTCTGTTGTTAATTGTTATATTTAGCACTGTTTCGGTTTCTTCTAGTAATCAGACTTTTTAAGGTTGATAACCGTTGTCTTGAAGAAGATGGGGGTCTAGAAAGCTTTCTATAATTATTGGCATTATCATCTTGCTTTGCTCGAAAATCTTTTTTTATAGTCTTGAATTCATGATCACATGAACATTCGCTTCATTATTGACATAAAATAAAGAAACTAAAACTAATGTGTGCTTGCTATAAGGTGTTAATTCAAAAACATTTACTTCATTTGCTCTTAAACTTGTCACATATCATGCTTTATGTGTCATATAGGGGCACGATAATATTAAATCTTTATAATATCATCACGTGGATGTGGATATTTTGATATGATTAATTCTAATTCTAACGAGGTAAAATAAGACTTTTTAGTATTTAACTCAACAAACTCACGTAATCCAATCTCTCTATGCAATAAGCTCAATTGTTTTGTTTTAGAATTTTTTGTTGATGGATGTAGAAAGATGTGGATGTAGAATATGTGCAGCCTCTTGAATATATGCAGGCATATCCATTTGATATACATTGGGATACTACTTATGCTGACCCAATTCAACTTCTGGTTGTCGATATTGGAAGCTGTAAATTTTATTTGACCATCCAAATATGTTCTTTTGTATATGGTTTTAATTCTCTGGGTTGATGTTGATATATAATGTTGATTATATATTCTCACTATGCCAATATGTTCAGATCAGTTGTCTGTCTATGATGTGAGCCTATTCACTTGTAGAAAATGTGACGTCAGTTCTCTAATTTTAGTGTTAAATGATGGGAAGCCTGGGAACTACTTACCTAGGTATATGTATCATGGTTTAATTGCTGAATTCTAGGGTATTCTCAGCATTTCATATGGGTTATAATAAAGCCGACTGTTATTTGTGTATGCAGACTTTCCATGTAGGTTCATATTTGTACACATGACTAATTTAGAGTTCTAATACCACTTGGCCCAAAACAACTAGAATTCCTAATAAGCCCATATAATCTACAAATAACGCTCTGTGAGATGTAGAAACTTTTTTTCTTGTTTTGTTTTTGTCTATTGGGTGAAGATTATCTGTAATTGACCTTTTAAGGTAGAATAGAATGTTTTGGAGGAGTTGGAGTGGTTGAAAAGAAGTTGTTTTACTTCTTTACAGGTCGCGGGAGCTACGGATCTATTTGAAGTGATATGGAATATGAGTCTCGCAAGTCTTGGTATCCATGAAGATTTTTTCAACTCATGAACTTTGTGTGGAACCATGTTCGGCTATGAATTATCGGGTTTAACGTGTATTTCATTATCTTATTTGGGTCGGGTTTCAATTATATGAATGTAATATGCATACTGCATTTCGACCTGACTACTGTGTAGTGGGAACTTTATGTTGTTGCATTTCATTTTAAAGGGTTGATTGAATATTATATGATTACATCACCCGCTGATTGTACGTGAGTGGCTAAGTTTGAGATATATGGGAGACTTTGCCCCCCTCCACCCCACCCCCAAACTTTTTTTTTTTTTTTTACAAAATGAAATCTACAATGGCCAATTCGTAGAATTATGTATATGTAATGAAACAGAACTAGGAACACAAATAATTTTATCAATGAAAATATATAGAGTACACAACCAAACTTGAACATGATAAATATGCAATTGAGTATATAAAAAACAGGCTTACAAGAAATTTCTTTGAGCAAAACACAGATAATCCCATTGGACCATCCGTTTGCATAGCAAAAAGAAAGGCGAAAGCCAAGTAAAAGGGTTTCTGTTCAAGGAAAACAATGATGGCTCAAATAAGTGCTTCAATCTTATGTTTGTCTAGTACATAAACACAAAAACAGCTATGTCATACCCTATAGTTGGTCAACATTTTCACTTCTGCAAATGTAGTACAAGAAGGAAGAAACAATGTAAAAGCAACTTATGCAATTCGTCATTGGGAAAAGAAAAAAAAAGAACAAACTAAAAATTGCCAAAACTGAGAATATGAAATTAAGATCACCAAGCATCATGTTATAAGGAAAAAATCAAACTTCAACATGTCAGATAGCTTGCACTAATAGACATGAACAATTGACATCTTTACATATGCACTGTTTGGTAGGTGCAAGTGTAATGGCAACTTGAAATTTTATACAGCCATCGATGACCCATAAGCTAACATGTGCAATTGTAATGTCAAATTGAAATTTGTAATAGCCACTGAAACCCATAAGCCAGCAAGTGGTAGTATAATTGTAGACTGAAATTTGATAAGCCATCAAGAAACTCATAAGCCAAAAGGTTCAAGCGCAATGGCATATTAAAATTTGCTATAGCTATTGAATAAACCCCATGTGATAGAAGTCACATATATTACAAATTATTCATTACCATCTATGATGGCTTACAATGAGTATGTAAATAAACTCCTATAGTCAAATCATGCTGGAAGCTTGAAAATGCTTAGAACTTCATAACAAGAGTGGACAGACTTGTACAAGGCTGGCAAGATGAGGTCATGACATAGCTTCCAATTCAGATTTGGGTAATTTTACTTTGTCAGATTTGGGTAATTTTACTTTGTCTACTCGTCTCTGTACTGTCTCTGCCCTAGGGAATTATCATCTTCAATGAAACCTTCCTTACGTTCAGTAATTGTTCAACTAGGGTTTTTCCACCACCAAACATTGCACTATGCCTATCGCGCACAGTGGAACAAAAACATTTGTTCTGGCAATTAACCAAACAATGAACTCATATTCTACAGCTGTGACAGGTTCCATAGTTTTTCATTAACATATCCAATCCTAAAATTAGAGTACAATGAATGTTCTCAATTAGCACAGTAGGATGACATAGGACTATGATATCAAAATTTAACCTAACTTCAAAATTTCTAGAAAAAACATGCCATTTCTAGCCAATATTCACAAGAAGGAAAATGTGTGACTCCATAAAGTACTTCAAGAATTAATGCATTTTTAGAAGCAAAACTATAAATTAAGCATCACAAAATCTTCCTTAACTTATCCATTAGGTAACAATATAGAACCTCAAGTGGAATTACAATTAAACATCAAAGCAGCCAACTTCATGAACACCAATTATCAGGAGTATTAAAACGGGGCAAGCCCATTTCTCTGCCTACTGAATGTCTGATAATATTGAAAGAAGAATGGCATCAATTTACCATCTGTAAATGCTTAAATTTTGGAGTAGATTAATGAATGTTTACCATTATCATTATTATGTTTAACCCAAAAATATGACCTATGGAGAAACAAGAAATTTGAAATCAAGACAGTTGTGTTCAATATAATTGTACACCCTTGTATTTCTGCTTTTCTGATTTTTTGGGTGCTGATTTTTTTGTTTGTAAAAATTGCAACCATAGGAAGATGGTGATAATCAGCAAAGTCCCGTATCAAAGTTTAAGGTGAATTCTCCTCCGTCAACTGGAGTAAAGACAGTCCTTCGAACAACTAAAATCCAGCTTTCGTACAAAGATGAAATGGACGAGAAGAAAGGCTTTTAGAATCCCAAACAATACTCACCGAAATCGCTGGAAGGACTGACCTAGACACAAGAGGCTTGAACGCCTGTTGCCCAGAAAAGGCACCGTCCTCCCTCATAGATCTGTATTTCAGAGATGGGAAGTAATGGCGTGAGTAGGAGCAGGGAAACAAGAGGATTCGAAATGAGGGCATTTTTGACAATTTACCGTTTCGGGCATTTTCTCAGTACATGAGATGAAGTGCACCTAGCATTTTTCTTCTAGAATTCTACTAGACTACTTCAGACAGCTTCAGTGACTGACTTTCGTTTAGTTTGTTGGTTGGGCCATTTTATTTATTTATTTTTTTCTTTTTAGATTGTTTCGTGTATTGCACGGCCAAATTTTAGAGGTCAATTATAATGTAATATTACATGATCATCATTTTGACCAGTAGGTTATTATTAATTAATTTATGAATTTACAAACTTACAGGGTTAGCTATATCATCAATTCAAGGGATAGATCATTGTTAATTAATAAATTTAACTAAGAAGCTTTATAGGAAAATAAACGATAGAAATATTATAGATATTGTGCACTGTATTTTAAAATATACAATAAAATAGTTTGGCGGCTTTGATAGGCGAAATCGCAAGTGCTGAAATCGCAAGTGTACGATACCGTTCAAGTAGTATAGGACTAGATGAATCCCAAATGTCGATCCCACAGGGAAAGTTGTCACCTATTTCACTTTAGTCAATTTCATACCAATTGAATAAGGAAATTAAACGTTTGTAAAAGAATAATGAGGTTGTTTAAACTAAAAATTAAATGCTCTATCTATTTTAATCTAGGAAGCAACTCAAATTAATGTGCTAGAAAATATATGAAAGAAAGTGTTGAGACTCACGACTCCACAATAAACAGGTGTTCCAATTATGCAATCCCACTCATGACAATTCACCATTAAGTACTCACAACCAGTTTCACAAGTTTAATTGAAAACCTCTCTCGAGCAAATTCAATTCTACCTAACTAAGTAAACCCACTATATCTCTATGTGAATTTCAACCTAGTTGAGTGCATTAATTAACAAGAAATCATTTCTGTGGACACACAAATCATAAAAGTATATATCTATCTTCTATGCAATTTATGTTTTCTATTGAAGTGCTAAATTGGTGACTTACCTCTCGGTCTCCTCACGAATTCACTAAGGCAATTATAAGTTGATCAGGCTTATAAAAGGTAATTATATATCACAATAGAAAATAAGCATGCAATAACAATTAGAGTCATGAATGTGATTAACACAATCAAAACATGTCTATTGCTTCATCGATTGTCTCAACAAGGAAAATTAGTTACGCATAATAAAGGAATTCATAACATAAGCATTCATAGGGTTTGAATACATGACTAGATTTTTGCAAAGAAAAGACGAAGAATAACGAAGAAAACGTTTTCACCAAACGAAAAACTCCATTCTTCAATCTTCACGCAACCCCCGGCTTCAATCTCCAAGCCCTTTACTCCAATCTCCTAGCCCTCAAGAATGATTTTCTATGATGAATCCTCTTTTACAGAAATGTTTTCGTTCTTTTATAGTTGGAAAGGCCTTCGAACCTTAGAATGTGTCAAAAAGGGCCCAAAAACGTGTAAACGGCGTCTCCCGATACGGGCCGCAGGTGGCCGCTACAAAAACGCTTAAACGGCTTTTCCCAATAAGGCCGCGGGTGGCCGCGACATGCTTGCAGCCGCGGCCAACAGGTTCCCAGCCAAGCATGCGGGTGGCCGCAGGTATGCTTGCCGCGGCCTACCCGCGGCCTTTTTCCACGGCGTGCACTTCGGTCCCTACTTTGGCTTTTTCTTGCGGAAATGGTCATTTTCAATTTTTTCTTCATTTAAGCACGTCCCCAAACTTTTTGAACTATTCATCAAGGTCCCTGCTCTCTTTAAATATGATACAAATGATCTCTTTCAAGTTCCCTAACGGTGGCATTCAGCCTTCAAACTTGTTGAGATTGATCTTTTCTCTTCTCACTCCCGAGCCTTCACATCTTGATGCATGTAAAGCTCAATTTGGTTCAAAAATAATTCTTTTCACTTGTATCACTCCAATTTGAGCTTTTCATCTATATGAACCATATCCACACAAATTAGGTAGAAATCTGCTCGATTTCATATAGAATTACTTAAGTTAAGAGAAGTATTTTGTATATAAAATATACTTATCAGGCTTATCCAACATGTCGGAAACAAAAAGCCACGTGTTCAAACTTTGTGCGGCTTAAACTTTCTAAAACAATTTTGTCAAATTTATAACTTGTGGGTTGAGACACGTGCCTAATTACCGGGTCACTCAAAACCCATGGTTGCTTGGGTCAATCGGGCCGTTACAATTCGATCTAAAAAAGTCATGCTGCCGGACCCCATCCGGTTTATTGGGTTTCCGACTCGGATTTTAGAACAATGCACAACAATTTACAAAAAAACTGTAAGTGGGTAAACAGTTACATTAGGGAAAAAGGATAAATAAGAAAAATGAAAATAAAATTAGCGGGTGGTGATTGGTTAAAAAAAGAAAAATATAAATAAAAAGAAAAAAAGATAAAGAAAGGAAAAATTAGTGGGAGGTTGTCTATTAGGGAAAAATTAGTCTATGGTCACGTAGTAGGAATAAAAAAATGATAAATAAAAAATGGACAATAAAATTAGAGTGTGGTAATAGGAAAAAAAGGAACAAATAAAGAAGGTATTAAATTAGTGGGTAACCATAATGTGAAAAAAAAACGATAAATGAAAAAATAATAATATATTAAAATTAATGGGTGGTTATCATTATAAGAAAAAAAATAAACAAATAAAAAGAGATTTCGGCATTTTTTGGACCAATATTGCTTCGGTTTGTGTTAGGAATCGGTAAACACAAGTTTTAATTTTTAAACAATATGACTTTACCTATTTTACACTAGAATGTATTTATATGGGTTTATGCGGAACTTGCTGGAAATTTTGAAAGTGAATAGTCTTTAATTTATAAGATAATTGCATACTAATATTACATTAAAAAATGAACTAGTTGTCACGCCCCCACTAATTTTCTAATATTTCCGAATATCTTATGTTAATTTATAAATTATGTAGCGGAAGCAATAATTCAAACAATAGGGACGTGACGTACAGAACAATCCCATTTATCTTATCTTACAGAGTTTAATATATAAAGCTAATTATATAAACTAACAAATTGTTAAACTTTTAAGAAAATATTAAAGCTAGGTTTTTCAAGAAAATAAATATATTTTATTGATTACTAAAATACGCCAAGTCACTATAAAACTTTTATAGGAAAAGTAGAGTTCAAATCAATATAAAGATTATAACTCATTATTTTCTTATATATTATAAGATGTAAAACCATATATACTATAGAGGTGGGCATGAAACCATTAAATTCAAAGTAGCTTCAAAGGCAGATTTACACTACATGCACAACTCTACTCCATTTCACGAGCACGATCCAACTCCAGGCTTGCCTTGCTTTTTAGATGTTATAGTTTCAATCATCTACAAAAATTGTAGTAAAGAAGGGAATGAGTTCAAAGTACTCAGTGAGTAACAAAACCCTTTGATTTACCTTTTATTTGAAAGATTTATTTTCCAGAAAGTCATTCAACGCACAAAACTTTTCAATGCACAGATGACCCCTATCACTAGTTAAACTGCTACCCGTGGTGCGTGCAAGAATCATATCAATTCAATCATGGCCATGTATAATTAAGTGGATCCACATTTGAATCACAGTTGACCCCTACTGAAAATTCAGACAGATTAATACAGATACAGAGCAGATACCACACTAATCGTCGCTTATCTTGGTATTATTAGATGACTCATAGTGTGGCAACATAGCAGAGCAGAACAGATACAGAACGGGTAGAACAACTAGTGATTCAAAATGCAATACATCAATCTTTCTTTTCAATGCATCAGAATCCATGTTCGTTGCTTTAACCAAACACATGCTTAGTATTTCAAAATATCATCAGTGTTAAAAGGAAATCAAAGTAATAGTTACTCACCTCAAATCTTCTTCGAATAATCTCAAGTAGAAAAACGTCATTAAAACCTTGATGTTCCTCAATTAAAGATATTTTTCAAGCTATAATCCTTCTATATATGGTAAGGGAATTTTTTCAAAGGACAAATAGGGGTTCTCCTTCCCTTGGCCATGTTTGACGAATTTTGGGGTTTGGGAGAGAAAGAGGATGGTTTGGGGGTCTTTTGGGAACTTGAGGACCCAAAAGTCCTTTTTATAATAGTTAGAATTGAGTTAATTTTAATAAAATTTGAATTTTGCCAATAACATTGTGACACGTGGCACAACCTGACGCCGTACACCTTGCGAGGCTGTGTGGCTCAATGTGGATCATTAATTTATTGCTCGAGAAATCTTTGTACTTTGTGTCGCCTTATAATTAAGTCTCCGTACTTTTATTTATGTCAATCAAGGACTACCATCTTTAATTGACCGCAAATCTTGAAGTCTTCTAATGTGATTCAAGCGATAGTTTCCAAATTAATGACCAAGTAGCACAATTGAGGGTTAAATTTTCGGGGATGTTATAATCTAACCCCCTTAAATGAATTAGTCCTCAAAATTCGGTAAACATCGTGGCAATGATTTTTTTATTTTCAAAAACATAGTATGCAATCAGATCTCTTTACTTCAGTGAATGGCTTCAGCTGCGTACTCTCATTTCTTTTATTATTAAGATCATGCATGATAATCGAGTTATTAACTCCTTTTTCATGCATGAGTTTTCCATCCATTTTTAATATCGAAATTCAGAAATCAATTTTTATCTGTCCTTCTTAACCTCAAATATACTGAAAATTCAAATTCCGGTTGAGCAGACATTCAAAAACTTTAACAATCTAATTATCCGAAATTTTATTCAAACTGTATTCAGAATAGGTTAAGACTACCCATTTGTTTATTCATCAATGACAATTAACAGAGTTTGATTCGCTGAAACTATTTCAAGCTAGTGTTCCATGCTTTATCTCGTTAAGTCAAACATCAAAATTTTATTTTGAGTTTCAAATCAGAGTGCAAGGATTGACCAAGGCAAGAAGGGAAAGACCAATCGGTTTTTGACAAAGGCGATATTGGCATGAGAAGAGTTAGCATAATAACGAATAACAAAGAACCGAAAAAGAACTGATGTCCCGAGATATTGAAGGGAAAGCAGACGGAAACATGAAGTCAAAATTTTACATAAGTTCATTGTCAAGCAAGTAAAATTTCCTAATTGTACAAATAATCGTTGGTGATAGATCACAATCCAAGCAATCTCAAAGGTTCGATCAAAATGGTACAAAGTCATGGAATGAAATTATGTAGTGAAAAGCAAAGGCAATATTTAAGTAATAGATGACCAAAGGGGATTTTCGAGATAACAAGTAGGCAATCAAATATGAGCAAAAGTAGACGATAGAAGAAATTCTCCCTAAATTTCAATTGCCTTCCAAGGTACTGATAGTAACTCATATACCAAAGGTATTTTGAATAGCAATTAAAATATAAGGACATTGACATGATGAAGGTTAGCCAGGAAAATAGCAAATAGTCAAGAACTATAGAAGAGTTAATAACCCTTGTATTCAGATCAAGTTGAAGGGAATATGAGCGAAAACATGAAATTCTTTATCAAGCAATGAGTTTTTTGAAGTTGTGAGGAGACCTATTACCCATAGGTAATGGTCAAACAATTTCATAAGCTTGATCAAATGGTAACAAAAGCATTGGACAAAGGCATATAATCAAGTTAAGGCAATAATACAAAAGCCCAAATGAGATTCCAAGATTTCCAATAGACAATCAAGAACAGTCAATAATCGGTGAGAACAAGAGAAAGAAAGCATAAAGGAGGAATAAATTTCAATTTTATAAAGAACTGATGTCGATTCATATATCAAAGGAAAGTTGTTGCAAACTATTTTCCATATTATCAAAGAGAATTTTTATGGTTGAGTTATTCTTGAGAATAACACAAAACAAAGCTCAGGATCAAGTGATGGGTTAACAAAATTAAGGTCTCAAAATTAAGGGTATTATTACCAATAAAAGAGAAATGTTCTCAAGTTCAAGTACAAAGCAATATGACTATTGTTGACAAATCGAACACAATGAGTTTATTAAGAATACATGGAGAAAAGGAATAATGTCAATGAATTATAAGCAAAAAGTGTCATATTCAAGGAAATACAATTTTCAGGCAATAAATAAGTGTTGGGTCTAGTAAAAGAACATTTGAGCGACTCAAATAGTTTACGTGGATAGATCAGATATAGTCTTCTCAGACAAAAACTGAAAAGATATTATTTCAAGAGCTTTTTCCTTGACAATTTGGAGGTTTAAAATTGTGTCGAGAAGAAATCATGTTTAGCAAAGTAAATTCTTGGTTTAAAGAGCATTGAGAATGTTGTCTAAAGAAAGTGTTTCAAGATACATTGAAACAACATGCAAAGGTCTGTTGAAACACAACAATGAAGGAAGCAATGGCCAAATTAAAGGGTATTATAAAGAGCAATATTTCATACTTCAAAATATAGGCATATTTGTATATTTCCTTGGAGTATTCAGATTTGGCAAATCAAATTTCTTGATTTGAAAAGTATTGGTAATCTCAAGAGTTTCTCAATAGTTCGATGAATCGTGTGATGGATGGCGATTCTTGATAATTTAAGGGGCCAAATCGCATTCAAAAGAAGTCAGATTCGGCAAAATAAGAGCAAGTGTTTCAGTATACATTGAAACGATGTGCAAAGATTTATTGGACATAACTATGAGAGAAGCAATTGATCAAATCAAAGAGTATATATTGAGCAATCTTTCATACTCCGAGTTTAGGCAAGCTTATATTTTGTCTTAGAATATTTAGCAATCAATAAACATCACTGGTCAAACAATAATTCGAAGAAAGTTGGGAAATTGAATTCAAATATCTGGCCATGTCCTTGCACATTAACTTTACAATCATGAAATCAAGAGATCAAAATTACAACTTAAATTCATCATTGCTTTTGACTAAATTCGGTGGGTGTCAATATTTCTAAGGTCACTTAATTTATTAGTCCAGAATAATTTCATCAATCCATTACATTTACTTGAGTTAATTTTTTAACTGTCCATGAGTTTAATTCATGGCTCAACATTCGTCACCACATATTAACTCATAATCAAATTATTAGCGATTATCTTTATTAAATCTCTTGGATATACATCAATAAGCGAAACTTATAAAATAGTCATCCATTTATTTTTTTATTTGTTGCAAAATTATACCTTGAGGAGTTAATCAAAATGGGCAATTCCCATAATTATGATGAAATTCAAAGTTTGGTCCGTGTACTGGTAGGTCCCATTGCATAGTCAAAGGCCAAAGAAATTCAGGAATTAATAACAAGATTAGTGTAAAAAATTGAAAGTCATGTTTAAGTAAGAAAATATTGAAGGCCAGGTGAAATTTGGTTGCAAAATAGATAAAAGAAATCATTTTAATGGAAACAAAGGTCACCTAGGCAAAAGAAATAAAGTTCGAGGCTTAACATCGTATAAAATAAAATTTTAGATCAATATAAATGAAATTAAAGAGCTCAGGGACTTAAACTTCAATTTCTCGGGAAAAAAATCTGGCTGGGATCGATTTAAACGAAACCCAAAAAATCAAGGACTTGGTCGCAAATTCTTCCTTAAAAAAATCTGGGAACCACCGACTTAGCCTCGTGCGGCCGCATGCTTCTTCAGTGTGGCCGTATGGACATTTTAGAAAAAAGTTTTTGTTACCTGCGGCTTGCTCGCGGAATGCATGTCGTGGTTGGCCGCGGGGTGCCATGCGGCCGCATGGGCAAATTTTTTTTTTTTTAAAACAACTCCAAAATATCATCAAATGGAAGTTGTATAGTATCTTTTAACATTAACATAATAGTATCTTTTCTATTCCCATTTCTTTTGCAATTATCTTAGTTCCAACATGCTATCTAGTATGCGTAAAAGTCTTAGAGCATCTTTCAAGAATTATATCAATATCAATATACTAAGAAATTTCACTTGGCTCATATTCTCTAGTTTACCACAAATTAAATAAATAAAATCTTCACTAAAAAGGTATACCAATTAGTACAAACATACTTGCAAGCCGATTGGTCGATGCCATGTGCAGAGTAGATTATGCATGTAGTGTCCCTAGAACGTTGCTCTGATACCATTCTTGTCATGCCCCCACTAATTTTCCAATATTTTTGAATATTTTATGTTAATTTATAAATTCTGTAGCGGAAGCTTTAATTCAAACAGCAGGGACGGGACGTGCAGAACAATCCAATTTATCTTATTTTACAAAGTTTAATATATAAAGCTAATTATATAAGCTAACAAATTGTTAAACTTTTAAGAAAACATTAAAGCTACGCTTTTCAAGAAAATAAATATATTTGATTGATTATTAAAATACGCCAAGTCACTAGAAAACTTTTATAGGAAAAGTAGAGTTCAAATCAATATAAAGATTATAACTCACTATTTTCTTATATGTTATAAGATGTAAAAAAATATATACTACAGAGATGGGCATGAAACCATTAAATTCATAGTAGCTTCAAAGGCAAATTTACACTACATGCACAACTCTACTCCATTTCACGAGCACGATCCAACTCCAGGCTTGCCTTGCTTTTTAGATGTTATACTTCAATAATCTACAAAAATTGTAGTAAAGAAGAGAATGAGTACAAAGTACTCAGTGAGTAACAAAACCTTTTGATTTACCTTTTATTTGAAAGATTTATTTTCCAGAAAGTCATTCAATGCACAAAAATTTTCAATGCATAGATGGCCCCTATCACTAGTTAAACTACTACCCGTGCTGCGCGCAAGAATCATATCAATTCAATCATGGCTATGTATAATTAAGTGGATCCACATTTGAATCCCGATTGACCCCTGCCAAAATTTCAGACAGATTAATACAGATACAGAGCAGATACCACACTAATCGTCGCCCATCTTGGTATTATTAGATGACTCCTAGTGTGGCAACATAGCAGAGCAGAACAGATACAGAACGGGTAGAGCAATTAGTGATTCAAAATGCAATACATCAATCTTTCTTTTCAATGCATCATAATCCATGTTCGTTGCTTTAACCAAACACATGCTTAATATTTCAAAATATCATCAGTGTTAAAAGAAAATCAAAGTAATAGTACTCACCTCAAATCTTCTTCGAATAATCTCAAGTAGAAAAACGTCATTAAAACCTTGACGTTCTTCAATTAAAGCTATTTTTCAAGTTATAATCCTTCTATATATGGTAAGGGAATTTTTTAAAAGGACAAATAGGGGTTCTCCTTCCCTTGACCATGTTTGACGAATTTTGGGGTTTGGAAGAGAAAGGGGATGGTTTGGGGGTCTTTTGGAAACTTGAGGACCAAAGGCCCTTTTTATAATAGTTGGAATTGATAGAAGTGATAGTTTCCAAACTAATGATCACGTAGCACAATTGGGGGTTAAATTTTCGGGATGTTACACTAGTTGCGTGGAGAACCAAAAAAAAAGCTAGAAAAGCCAATAAACGTGTCCTTCCTTTCAAAAGAAAAATAAATAAATAAACGTGTCCTTAAACTCAATGATTTAAAGTAAACCAGATGATTTAAAAAGTAATTAAAGGTGGTTTAAAATTTGCTATAAATTTATATATGGCATTCAAATAAAAATGTCTCAGTTAATTGTTGGATAAAAAGAAAAAAAAAATTGAGGCAGGTAATCGTTTGAGTCCGACTATGGAGAGCTCATTTCTCTCCTTACAGAGAGGCAACAAAAAAATTGGTTGAAAATAAATATGGAAAAGATAAAAAAAATTAAAAGTTAGTAGGTTGTCATTCATTAAGCATGACTTGTGGTGGTGTAAAAAAAAATAGAGATTTCGGAATCTTGGAAAAATGGAAAAATGATTCCAGAATAACAGTTCCTTCTATATATAAATATATATGCATGAAAAATCAGGTAAATAGTACCAATAAAAAAAAAGGAAGTGAGTGGTTTTAATTTTACTATATTAAGAACAGGGGAATTTCAAATTCTAGAATTACTTCTCCATTTCTTGATATAAAGATATGTATCGGAAATCTGGGAAAACAAAATATCAGGCAAGTAATGGAAAATCTATTGTAGGGAAAAGAAAAATTAAAAAACAGGTATTTTTTTTAAAAGTAAAAAATGAGTAGTTAATACTAAACATGTAGTGGGAAAAGATGGAAATAAAAGAAAATAGAAAAGGGATTTCGGAAGCTTTTTGGGCAGGAAATTGACTTCGGAATCCCAGTTCCCTTTCTATATATAGAGATTTTGTTTTCAAATATAAAACTTTATTAATTCACATATTTTATGTGATTTTATTTCATGAAGATAAAATTGTTATTAACGCCAACTTTATTACATATAACACATGTACTTACACTAGTAGTATCTTTTATAATAGCTAAGTCAAAATCAAATAAGATGGTCAAAATCATCAACATAGAACAACATCGTTTTGGTTGCTACTATATACCATCATTTCATTTGTAACACTTTGAGGAAAATTCAAAAATTTCATAGTGGTATTTTTGAGATAATAATTGGCTTACTTCTTGCATATTATTCAACTATTAGCAATCGATAAAGGAACTTGGTAATTGAATAATAAGACTTTGTAAATATGTTTGCATTGACGAGAAATGAAAGGATAAATTGAGTTTAATATTGATTATTTTATCAGTTAATAGGGTGGCCATAGGAATAACAAAGTGTAATCGAGTAACGAGTTTGGGGCTAAAGGATACTTAACCAAACATGCGACACTTATATTGGTATAGTTGAATGCACAAGGACTCAATCGTGGAGTACATTAAGTTGAGGGGTTCATTAAGCAATAAAGAAAAAAATCTAGAGACACTTCTACACATTGGAAATTTCTCACATGAAACAAAATCAAGAACACTTGGCAACTTGATTTGAGGACATGAATTCTTGGGCTTCCAATTGGATTCATTCTCATTGGTTGCTTATAAATTATCTAGAGATATTTGGAGCTTTTATCATATGTGGAATCCAAGATTTTTAGAAAAGAAATAAACAAATTCACCCATAAATAGTCCCACTCTTAGAAGACTCTCAAAAGACTTTCAAAAACACTCTTTTGGTCTCTCCAACAAGCCTTCTCTATAAACATATAGAACTCTCAGTCTAAAGTTTACTTTGCTTGAAGATAGCAAGGATTTAGAGGCATATCTCTACTCACACATATACAATAATCTTTAAAGACACAAGAGCAAAGGTGAGTAACTCATTATTTTGGTTTCCTTTGGCATGCATGAGTTTTCAAGTAAGTTTGAAATGAAAGCGTGTGTTTTGGATATGGTTGAAATGCTTTCCTTACATAAGAATTACTAGTGTTCCTCTACCCATTTTTATTAGTTTGCTTTGATTTGATCCATGCTATGACATATCTAGCGACTCCAAGATAGGGACGAGTAGTATGGAAATTGCTATGGATTGATGGTGTTAATTGCTTGGAATTCCAGTAAAGGCCAACCGGAAATTTATTGTGAATCCATTTGTATTGCCATTACCATCTTGGTATTTGAAAGGCAATAAGGTGTGCCAGGGGTAGTAGGAATTTCTAGTATTTGGGGCCGTATGATGCATTCAAAAGGTTTGCGCATCTTCATGTTTCTTAAATTTGTGACATGAAAGAATTTTTGTAATTTCGTGGCAAACTAAAATATTGTATTACTCGTGGGTACTTTGTACTCATTTAGTATCTTTTCACTCTTTTTTAGATGATCTACCGAGAGGTATATGAGCATCAAGCCGAGGAATGGAAGATGTCGCATGACCAAAGTAAGATAATGCATGTGGTTGAAAAGGATATTTGGGCATATTATGAAAAAGCCCCGTTGTTCCTTATGTACTTGGGAACAACATACGAATACAATGTCTTTTGCGCATATACTCTTGCTCATCTCCACTATGACAAAATTTGGAAGGACAAGCCTATGTTCTTAGTCTAATCCTAATGTAACACTAGCCTAGTAAGAAAGTACAGATGATAGAATAAATATATGGATATATAAAAATAAGGTAAAGACATAGCATGTAATGTAATGGTATAAGGAAAACTTTTGCTTAGATTGGGGTTCTCATTTCCCATGTAAAGACTTCCAATCCTTTATCCAGTGTTAATCAATAAAATAGCTTTTATGTAATGGATTGTCTTGCTTGTGTATATTTACTTTGGTATTAACTCTTAGCAAGCTTATTTTTGTATGCACTTTCGATGAGTAAAACCATTCATGCAATCAAATTAATAAACATGAGAAGCAATTTTTGTGACATGGACTTTAAAATGTTTCTAGGTGTGTAAACAAGTATTATTATTATTATTATTATTATTTGAAATGCAAAAGATATTTCATGAATAATATTTTTTTAAAGAAATATTTCATGAATAATATAATCATAGATAAATTGAAGAAATCTTGTAATATCACGATTTAGATAAAAACTTATGAGACTTATTTGATTAACATGTCATGACCCTCATCAGTCTCTTGTTCTATTAAGAGACTACAAAAGCTTCTGCATCATCTAGAAAAAACAACTTAAAATTATATGGTAAAATAACAGGGGTTTGGCATCATTTGTTGCCCGTAGATGAGAAAAGTGACTCTCTTTTCTTGCTCCGTATTGTTCTTCTCCCCAATTCGTAGCCCTAAATATCCGCAAATGCATAACCCATTCGCGTCCTCCACCTTGCTCAGGAATTTCCTTTTCAAGAGATACCACAAGACGTAAAGAATTCACAAATGTGGCAACTAGCACTGTGATCTAGTTCGTGGTGATTGGGTTTGTCAAATTCTTTGTCGAGTTGTTTTTCATCCCTCTCCACAACATCATTTTTGGGCCTTCTTGACTCGGCCAATTAAGCTATCTCTTGGGCTGTAATGCTTTAAGGAGTTTAACGCAAAGAAAAAATGTCCATATGTGTTTATTATTGACTTTTTCTAAGGTTCGTAGAACTTTCTATTTGTAAAGGCGTTCCCAACCATGCGCTTTGGCTTTTGCTACATACTATAGCACCGCTAAATGCAAATGGCATTTCCGTTTTATTACCGAAATGTCATTGCATGCTTTAGACCAATTTTTTAACATTTCACATGTGTTTGTTTCATTCACCTTCTTTCTTTCTTTCTTTTTCCCAAAACAATTTGACATGTGTTTGTTTACTTCGCTTTTTTTTTTTTTAAAGTTTTTAGTCTTTTGTTTTATTCATTTTAATCTAGTGTTATTTCAAAACAATTATTATTTATTTAATCTAAGTTATTTTGCCTAATTCGGTTCTTGTCAATGTATTATTTTTTATAAAAAACGAAAGAAATTAATTTGCAAAAGTATAAATATAAGTAAGATATATTACATAAAACATAGAAACCAACTAGTACAATGGAAGCAACATATATTGTAGCACACAATAGCATCAAAAATAAACAACACACAAACTACACACCAGATAAATAAAGTAAGCCGACACAAATAGTAAAAAGAAATACATGAATGTGTAAATATCACACCAGACACTAGCAGTTAGGAAGTCCAACCCAGATGGAGAAGTTCTGCCAAAGAACTGGCCAAATGCACTAATATCACCTTGAGAGCTATCTCCACTCGCCATCTTTTGTTGCAAGATGCGCTATTGTGCTTGAATCAAGTATGGGCGGACTTCGTCGTGCATTGTACCGGGGTTGATCCATAGTACCTTGGTGTTTTCTCTTTCAGACATCAAAGCATTAATTTCTCACACAGCATCGATAAGTTGTCGCTGCACCTCAACCCTGTCCATGAAACTTGTCATTTTTTCACTACACTTGGCCACAGCAATAAGGGCCTTTGAGTGCTCTTCTTCCCTCTTTCGTTTGGCTTTAGCTTTTTCACCCCTATTGATCGTTCTGAAGTCCCTAGGACTATCAGAATCCAAGTTCAATGAAAATCCAGACAAGCCTGGTGAATTTGGTATTGAAGAACTTGGGTAGGAGAATAATCGTCCTGGGAAGATGGGAAATTCCCCCGACTTGGTTCAAAGGCGGGTAGAGGGCCATTCATATTAGACATAAACTTCTCATTATCTTCTAGTAGGTGCCAAAATTGGACAAATAAAATTGTTTCCCATCAAGGGCATAGTGACGCCTCCCATCCTTGAACGACAAACATATGAAGAGTGCATTTTAGTTAGACATTAAAAGAAAAAGGCATTGGGAGCAAGTGTGTGGTGCATGATATTATGACTGTGTGCATTATAATGCATAACATGGTTATTAAAGATGAGCAGGATACAGAGGCACCAATCACAAATCATCGAGAAGCACAGACCCTGGGACTGAAAATGGCACGAGATGAACATGTTTGGTTTCAAGAATTCCCTTGCAAGTCATTAAAAAATCAGAAATAAGACGGCACACTATACACTTTGAGATGCCCTCATCGGCCATCTATGGGAGGAGTATAGTAATTCCTAGGAGTATAGTAATTCCAATTATTAATCTTCAAACGGCTATATGCTCTTGTTATTTGTCGTATCTTTTATCATTTGTAGTGACCTTGTTATACATATTTTTTTCCGTCTATGTGCAACTTTTATATTTGAGTGGATCTTGTAATCTAGTGTCAAATGAATGTATTGCTTGAATGTAAGTCACATAAAATGTTTCTTTAATTGCGTTAAGTTATTAATATGACGTGTAATTATTTATTTTTTATCATATGTTAATGGTTGGATATTTAAAAAAAAAGGAAAAAAAGGGTTATAGAGAATACATAGAGTATGTGGGTTGGAGAAGTTTTTTTAAAAGAGAGGTTGTTGTATTGTATTTTAGAGTACTGGTGCTGTAAAATAGAGTACGAGGATTGTGAATGCCCTAATAGGTGAAGAAGTTTACATTATTCTGTCAACTATGGCTATTTCGTAATTTTTATGTATCGATTCTAAATGGTTAGCTGCTTCGTTTAGGGAAAGAAAATGGTTCGATTGAGAAAGGCACAATTGAGCACAAGGCTTAGATTTTACCTCTCTCAACAGCTTCATATTCTCCTATTGTCTCCGATGCGGGCCTCACTAAAATCCTAATGTTGTGTTTTTGGTCTATTTTGGAAATGAGTCAGATTTTCGTCATTCTAATACCTAAGTTCGAGAAGGAAACTAACCGAGAAAAGGTACTTAGATAATGAAAGTAGATTTCTTAAGATTGTTTTTCCTATCGTTCCAGTGTACCTTTTGAGTACGTTAAAGTTACATACTCCCTCTATCTCATAAAAATAAGCTCATATGCTTCTTACGCGTAGACTAAGAAATGTAATTTAATATGGTTGAAAATACAAAAATCACACTTAATAGTCTAATATACCCCTATTAAAGACTAGTTTTATTTAATACATTAAAAATTAATTAGTAGTTTGACTAAGGGTATATTTGAAAGAGCAATTAATTGCAATCTCATTTATGTAAAGGGACTATAATATGAGACCCAAAAAAATGGAAACGGCGCCTATTTTTATGGGCCGGAGGGAGTACAAGATAATGCTCAAGTAGATAAAATTTTTTTAGGATTTAGAATAGAACTATTAGGATTTAATAAGAGGTAATGCTCAAGTATGCTCAGGAAGATTATTAGGATTTAATAAGAGAAATTTGATGTATGCGAAATTGGAAGTGAAAAATTTTACATAAGCTTTGGTGGTAAAATCTGGAATGTAATGAAGAAAAATGATAGAGAATTGGGCCTCAAATATTTCTTGAGGTGATGGAATTTCTCTTTAATCTTATCTTGTACATTAATGGTTTGATATTGACAGTTATAAGCAAGAATATCAAGTTGATTAGAGCCATTTCAATTTGAATGATAGGATTTTTGAAGTTGCCCCATCAGCAAAAATGAATTTTCCGTTCCTCAGGGATTCTGAGGTTCCTCTAGAGCAAAATCCAAAGCTTAAACACTATGCCTTGAACGTTTTTTATGGTAAGTTTCTTTGGAAAATCTTAACAGTGGACGATCATATCCCCAATATCCATTCACTCCTTGAGTAACCTCACTGATTTCCATAACAACTTTTGATTTTATGTTGTTTCTGTTTAAGTTAAAATAAACTAAGAAATGTGAATTGGAAAAGAACTCTAAGGTTTCTTCCTTGTTGGCAGCGAAAAATTTTATATGCAATCAGTACAGAACTATGGCAACTAATTTTTGGATTACTCAAATGAGAAAGTAAAGGTACTTATGAGAAAAATAATCTTCCCATAAAAGGCTAAAAGTGAGCATGCAAGGTTCGAGGTTGAAAGCTGGCTCAAACAAAAAGAAAGAAGAGGTTTAAGATGCTCTGTGCCACTACTTTCCCATTTGCTTCAAGTCTTCTCTATTATCTTGGAAAATGTATTTCAATTATTATTTGTTTTACAATTTTAAGATTTATTTACTTGTAGTTAGAAACAGTCAAGATTCTTGTGATCCGCTCTAAATTCTCATGACTTCTATGTAACACTCCGTAAAATTTCAAGAATTCTATAGTAGCATTTTTAGGATAATAATTGAATCATTTCTCAAACAATGCTTAATCATAAAAAATCGGTTAGTGAATTTTGTAATTGGATAGTTAGTTGTGACATTTTATAAGAATTTGAGAATACTTTAGTTTGTTTTGATAAAAATAAAGTGATGGTTTAAATTTATATCAACTATCCCAATCGGTTAGAAGTGTCACCAAAAAGAATGACTAGGTCCAATCGGTTACTGAGTTTAGTACAAAACAATACTTGAAGTTAAAATGCGGTACTTAATTAGTATAGTCAACAACACAAGGACCTAATTATAGAGTATATTAAATAGAGGGATTCATTAAGCAATAAACGGAAAAAAATCTAGTGACACTTGGACACTTAGAAACGCTCACGTGACTCAAATTGGAGACCACTTGACATTCTTTGTGGCAAGGAATTCTCCAAGCTTCTAATTGGACTTATTTTCATTGGCTAATTATAAATTATCTAGGGACAATTGGAGCTTTTTTCATAGATGGAATCCAATATTTTTAGAAAAGAAGTGAGAAATTCGTCCATAAACAATGTAACGACCCACTCCCTTTTAACATGATATTATCCGCTTTGAGCCTAGCCCGCAGGGTTTTACTCTTGGGTTCTCATACAAAAGACCTCATGTTAGATGAAGTAGATATCTTAACTTATAAACTGGTCTCTTTTTCTTCACTCAAGCGATATGAGATTGAAGTTATCACAATTGCCCCACCTAAGGGGCCCAATATCCTCGTTGGCCACACTTCTAGTTGGGCTCTTCTCTAATACCATCTATAACGGCCCTCTCCACTTTCAGATGAAGCCTTTTGGGTAAGAACGCAATAGCAAAACCGTATGGGCTAGACTCAAAGCGGACAATATCATGTTAAAGTAGAATAGGTTACAGATGGTAACAGAGCAGAGCCTAACTGGAAGTGTGGCCAACGAGGACGTTGGACTCCCTTAAATGGGGTGATTGTGACAGTCTCAATCCCACATCACTTGGGTAAAGAAAGTGAAGCCAGTTTATAAGTTAACATACCCACTCCAGCTAACATGAGACCTTTCGGAAATCCAAGAGCAAAACTGTGCGGGCTTGGCCAAATTCTAAACATTTGTGTAAACAGGAATCAATTCGGAAAACAATCACACGGTTTGAGATAAAGACACTTACGGTTTATAATAAACTTTTTCTCAATAATGATATATTAAAATTTTTAACTTTTTGGAAGCTTATGGCCCATATTGTAACACTACGCGAAAAATTGAAAAATTTTATTTTGACTTAAACCTCGAATAATGATTTACTGTAAGGATTCAGTAAGTGATTTTACGAAACATGCTATAATAATTTGAAAACATCTTTGTAATCGGCTAATTAGCTATGACATTTGATAGGAAATTGAAAACATTCTTGTAGGCTTTAATGAGGACGAAAAACGGTTTATTGGATTTGTATCAACTATATTCATTGGTTAGTAATATTACCAAAAGAAAAACAAAGGCAAATCAGGTAATGAGTTTGAGGTCAAAGAAGGCTTAAATAAGAAATACGAAACTATAATGGCATAGTCAAAAAGCCAAGGACTTAATTATAAAATGTATTAAGTTGAAGGATTCATTAAATGAAAGGTAGAAAAATCTAGAGAATGTTTGGGCTATTGGATTTATTCACATGGATGAATGAGAGAACACTTGGCAATTTTAAAAACAAGAATTCTCATGAATGTACAATTGGACCTATTTCTATTGGCTAGGTATTAATGCCTTATGGACAATTGGGAGCCCTTTCATTGGTGGACTCCAAGGACTTTCAAAAACTAATTGGGAAAAATTCGTCCATATATTGAGGAGTGCTTAGAACACCCTTAAGAAGTCTTCAAAAACCTATCCTTTGTCTTCCAAATAAGCCTTTCCTCATATGCATATAAGACCCTACTTGGAAAGCTACTTTACTTGAAGAATATCCAAAGATTTGAAGGTATTTGAGTCACATCTAGACATCCACTAATCTTTAAAAGGGGACATGAACAAGGTGAGTAACTAATGGCTTGGTTTCCATTGGCATACCATCTCTTTGTGAAAAGAATGATTATTTGATGTCTTATGATGATAAGAAATGAAATGTTTTCTTACATACACTTCACTAGTATTGCCCTACACGTTCTATAATGAATGACTTTGAATTATTCCCATGCTATGACTTATTCTATGACCCGGGATAAGAATGATTGGTATGATGTCTGCTTTGATTGATAATGCTTTCTGAAACTTCGGTTAGGGTCAACCGGAGTTATTGTGGATCCGCATATCATTGTATTTCCATGAGCAATTTGGCATTTGAATATATTATTGCGTGCTATGGGTAGTTGGTGATTCCAGTGGTTGTGCCCTATTATGCATTTGAAAAGGTTTGTGTATCTTTTACTTATTGAACTTATAATTGAAAAATGGTTTTTCTTGAAATCTTGTGGCAAACCGATACATTATGTTACTCACGGTATACCTAGTACTCACTCAATGTTTAATTAATTTTGTAGATGTTCATTCGCAAAGTATTTGAAAGGCAAGCCGAAACTTAAAGCGAGAACTCAAGCGGGAGTTGGATATCACAAGTAATAGAGACAGATTTGTGGGGATACTATGAAGACGCCCCACACTTTCTTTTGTACTTGGGCACCACCTATGAGCTTAATGTATATTGTGCCTACGCTCACGTCCACCTTTATCACGACAAGTTTATGATAGATAAACCCATGTTTTTCACCTCATATGGCTATATATAATAGAATAAACTTAGTGTGTACTATGAAGAAATGACTTTTGTATGAATTGGGAGCCTATTTTCCATGTAAAGGCCTCCCAATCACATAAATCGGCAAGTTAATAATAAAGTAAGTTTAGTAATATTTATTGTCCTTTTTTGCCAATTCCGATATGGTTGTGTAGTAAACAAGAATAAAAGATGGATATCCAATCTTAGTTTCTAAGCTAATTATAAGATAAGAAAAGAAAAGAGGCTCATGGAAGTTTAGACTTGTATTTAATGACGTGTTAAATTTAGTTACAAAGTTACTTTGGAACTTAAAGCTATATGAAAATCAATTAACTGGTGAATTGTCTCATCCCACGTTGTAAATATGAATGATCAACTTAAGTGTTCATCCATAAAAAGCAATTCACTTAATAAGAAAAAATCGACAAGCAACGAGGTGTGACAGATAAGCTGAGACTCTATTATGCGTAACTCTTCTCGAAGTAATTTAATATAAGCATACATCCTCAATTTTTTTAACTAAATAACCAATGTGTGATTCTCTTATATTCCCAAAGTTGCATTTTCAATTGCTCTTAAAAGAGGAATAAGATTTCAACATTTTTTGAATAGTAAAGATAAAAAAAATTATAAAATCAAATGTTCTTTTTCCATATTATTTTAGGTAAAAATTAATTTATTTTAATTATTTAATTAAAATTAGTCCGGTGGCCGTAAACTGTTAGCTTCTCCGGTTTAATGATAGTCTATTTTTTTGAACATTCGTGAATACTGGAATCGATCCGGAAAATAATATGATGGTACAAGATAAAGACAGATACGGTTCACCAGTTTACAATAAACTTTTTTTTTTAATAATGATCTATTAAAATTTTAAACTTTTTGAAAAATCAAGGCCAATAAGTTAAGGACCTATTATGAAACCTTCTCCAGGTATCTTAATATAAGTGTACATCCTCAATTTTTTTTATTAAATAACCAATGCGGGATTCCCCTTCAATACCTAAAATCATATTTTCTATGGCTTTTTAAAAAGGAATTAAATTTTAACATTATTTAAGGTAAAAATTATATTTGTTTTCAATTATTTAATCAAAATCGGTCGAATGACCTTAAACTATTAGCTTTTCTGAATCGATATGACAAGTCTAATTTTCTGAACATTAGCAAATATTGGAACCAATCCGAAAGTTATCTGATAGTGTGAGATAAATTGAAAAAAACATTAGAAAATTGATTGAAAATAACATTGCTAAAGATAAGAAGTACAATTTTAAATGTAGATTGAGAGAGATTTGAGAAAGTTCTTAGATAGAATGAACTCTATTAGAGGAAAGAAGGAAAATGTGGATAAGAAAAGAGAAATATTTTTGGATAAAATGAAATTTGATTTGGTGATTGGAATTAAAAATTGAAAAATATAGTGATAATATAAAAAAGGAAAAATGAAAAAAAATAAATGAAAGATAAAAATGGAATCTATAAATTGATAATAAATTAAAAAGGTAAGTAAAATTAAAAAATGGCCAATATTAGTGGATTAAACAAATGACCAATATTAGCGGATTAAACCAATGGCTAAGATGAAATATCCCAATTTAGCAGGTGATTTTGGGAAGGAAAAAATAAAATTGAAACTATCCTGCTTTTAAGTGCATAGATATAGGTATAGATATAGATATAGATTAAACTAATTAAAGAAATAGGTTAAATGAACCTAAATTATTACACATAGCATAAAATGAGTATGAGAAATGTTTCCCATAGTCTCCTTCTTTTTATTACAACATTTCCACTCAATTGCTAGGTCAACTGTATTCATCAATACTCTAGAGCATCTATATTGGAGTTGTTATGGATATTAGTTAGTTACATTATATATGTGTGTATTAACTTTTTCTTAAAAATTTGTAGATGAAAGTTTCTATTCTATGCTATAAGTAAAAACGCATGCCTAATAAAACATACATGATAATCTAACGATATCTATTAATAAGACTATACATAATAATACAATGATACGTAGAAATCATGTTATTAGATACAAAATTTCAGATGTTTCACGTACAACGCACGTGCCCAAACTAGTAGTTGTTAAGAAAGGTAGTCTAAACTTTTACATGTTGATTATTGATTTCATTAAAATTTGACATGAGAGTTTATCTTTTAACAAACGGCTTGCACGTCGCCTTCAAGGTTAAAATCCCAAGGGGGCCAAAGGTTTGGAGTACACACCAAAAAGAAACAAACTTTCTGTATTTCAAAAATACTTATTCCATTATTTTTTACGAAATCAACAACTGACAATGGGAATTTTAATTTATTATTCAATTAAAGCCCTTGAATACACATATAGGTGATTTATAAAAGCATCAATCCTGACCAAAATAATTTTGGTACTCTAGAAATTTTGAAAATACGGTAGTTTTGGCTAATCAAGAATCTACATGTGTAGTTTAAAGGCTCTAATTTAACATAACAATGAATTAGATATCATGAATCCACATGTCAGCTCTTAATTTTGATAATAGAACGAAATATGGTATTCTTAGTCTATCAGAATTTTGTTGGGATGACCATTTTCGCTAATACCAAAATTTAGAATTAAATTCACGTGCTCGTGTTCATATTCTAATCAGGCAGAAAGAAAAGGAAAAGGCAAAAGAAATTATCATAGTACAAGATCACATCTTACACAAAAATGGGGACAAATTGTCCCCCAACCATCAATGATTCTTGAACCAACCAAAAAAAAAAAAAAAGTCAAAAACTCTATTTCGTACGTACAATAATCTCTCTCAGACAAAGCTCGACCGGGTTTCTATATGGGTGTCGTCACGCGCAAACAAGTAGTCGAGAAAGAAATCAAGGCAGCAGTCCAACGTAGGGAACAGATATTGGATAAGTTGAAGGAAGCCCTGGCGAAGTGTTTTGTCTGATAACTGTTCCAACAGCTTCGACAAAAACGAATGCAAACTCGATCGCCAACTTCCACATTTCTATGCATATTTCAACCCTCCAAAACGCCATTAATAATATTCCTCCTCCTTCGTCTTCTAGTTTCCACGTATATATATATATATGTATATATAATATATTCTCTCTCTAGAAATTGAATGCAATTGTTTCTTTCCCCCTCTACAAATGTTCGTGTGTACGTTTATATATGGTTTTAACATGATTGAAACAATCTTAGGAGATGCTAAATCTGGCCTTTGGAACTTCCAAGGGTCAAAAAATAGTATCGGTATGGGTTAATTATCGGGCCATTTTCAGCCATGGTCCTCAACCTTTTAGGTGTAGTACCATCTATGTCCTAACTTTTTCCATTTGTAACCCTCATATCTCCATCCATTATTTTTTTTGGGACCGGCCCCAAAACAAATGAAAATAAGATAAGTGGACTTTCATCTGTCAATAAATAAATTCCAAAATACTTAACACTCATTTGCCTGGAGCACATATATTCATTTTGATTACGCTCTTCCGATCTAACTAATCAGTGATTATTTAGCCTTTGTACTAATATGTTTTTCGCCTTTCAGTATTTTATTTGTTTAGAATACACGTGTTAACAAATAAATAGCAAAACCTCGATGGCTTAATATGCCCAAAAATATTATAAATTCTCTCATAAGTATGACAAAAAGAATTAAATTATTCTTAAAAACCCAACATTCAACATAACTTGAGCAATCGATGTTTGTAATAAAAGAAAGCTTCTTACATACGTGTTCATGAAAACAAACGTCTATAAAGATTTTTTTTTTGGGTGAAGTAAGAATACTGCACACACACAATGTTAGAAAGTCAGGGTCCATATATATCTCAAATAAAAATCAAGAATACAAGTGCCGTACTTGTAAAAGTTGAGGACCCCTAAAGGAAATATTTACGCCATATAATATCCCATGCCCAATTATTGATGAAACATGGATAATAATAATTGACAAATGCCAGACGTGGATGTTATCCCATTTGGAGATTTGGATAAAGCTTCAAAATTTTGAACGTGACCTTACTATCGAGAAGCTTCAATGATGCCTTCTCCTTCAATTTTTTAATCCCTATTGAAATTAAATAATATTGAAATGATTAATTTGGCATCCATATGAAAGAGTCGCATATTCCATTGATTCATAATAATAATTGCAATTAGCCGTACACATATCAACATTGTGTGAGATTATATTATAATTGTTGGGTTTGCAATTTTTGTTTGAGATCTTTTGATTAAGAATATAATAATAATAATATTTAAGTTGATATAATTTAAGTTTACAACATCCAAAGTTGTCGGATCGTCGAGATTAATATTATTTAAGTAATTTAATTGAAGAAACTTTAATAAATTTGATAACTTGTTTGAATATGCTTTCGTCTTCCACAATTTACAAATATGAAAATGAAGGTAAAAGTTTAATGTTCTAAATAGCTTGATTAAACGATGTTTACATGTCGTTTATATTTGAAATTTGAGTTTTTAAGCTTCACTGTGTCTTACACTTTATCTCACATTGATTAAACTTTTATTGCTTATGAGTGTGTTTAGGCACACTTAGACTTAATGTTCTACTGGGAAACTTTTTCATTCAATTCCTAACATTTTTTGAAACCATTTGTAATTAATTAATCACTTTCCAATTTGGAATTCTCAGTGGATAAGGCATCAACTCTTTACATGATATTTGTCCCATCCTTAAAATCTTGTGTCCTAAAAAACCCTTCAAAGAAAAAAAGAAAAACAAACCTTTTTGTAATTAATAAACATTTAATGTTCTAAATAGCTTGATTAAATGATGTTTAGCTGTCGTTTATATTTGAAATTTGAGTTTTTAAGCTTCACTATGTGTTACACTTTATCTCACATTGATTAAACTTTTATTGCGTATGAGTGTGTTTAGACTTAATGCTCCACTAGGAAACTTTTTCATTCAATTCCTAACATTTTTTGAAACCATTTGTAATTAAATTAATCACTTTCCAATTTGGAATTCTTAGTGGATAGGGCATCAACTCTTTACATGATATTTGTCCCATCCATAAAATCTTGTGTCCTAAAAAGCCCTTCAAAGAAAAAAGAAAAAAAAAAACTTTTTATAATTAATTAATCACTTTCCAATTTGGAATTGTCAATGGATAGAGTATCAACTCTTTCCATGATATTTTTCCCATCCATAAAATCGTGTGTCCTAAAAATCGCATATGAGTGCATGCGTAGTCTTGAAATTCCATGTTTCTCACTTCTTTTACACGCACATTGTTAGACATATGTAAATAGAGTTCTCAAAACTTGACTTCAATATTTTTTCAAGTTAAAAAGAAAAAAATGTTGTACACAAGTGTTTCCAACATGTCAAAACGATATACAAATATAAGGGGCTCGTCGAATTGGTATTGTGTAATGTTTATTATGAGTGTACTAGTTACTCCTCATGAAACCGTTAATTAACTTTAATGGCCAATTTCAAAATTTGTGCATATTTGAGTGACCATCAATGAAATTGACTCCTTCGGACAGTGAAAATGTGAGGTACAAACTCTTTCGAATAGAATAATGTTATGTAGCACCAGTGGTGCTTGGTACCAGTCTACGTGGCAAATAATGTGGTATTGAATGATAAGTGAAATTAAATACATGAATAAAGGACCCACTTTATTTGACTTATCATTCAATACCACCTTGATATGGTGCCAAGCACCAATACTACTAAATAGCATTACTCTTTCGGATAACATTTCTCTTTAAGTTATGTCTCAATCATTTTTGAGAATCAAATCAATCAAATACAATTAAATCTTCTTCGCCGGTGATCTGCCAGTCTCCAACTTCATAAGTAATCTACATATTCTATGGAAAATAACATTGGAGGTCCCCAACCTTTATGGTGCATTGCATCTTTGTCCCCATTGTCAAAATGGGATCCTCAAGATTTCATTCTAGTAGCACTTTGGTTCTTGGTGAAGAAATTTACCATTACCTCTTGTTAATAAGTACTCATTAAAATTATTGACTAAAGACAATGGTAGTATTGCAAGATAGTGACTCAAGTGCTTTAATGAAATGTTAGTGATGCAAATGCTAGTTTTTGAAGAATGGGGATGAAGATGAAACTAATTTAAACTGTCTGGACCTCCACGATATTTTCCAAATAACATGAGTATAGAAAGCTCATAATGAGCTGTCATTTATTAGGTACGTAGGTCCGCCCAGTTCTCAATTGTGGCACTCCACTTCCTTCAAATCCAAAAAAACTCATAATGAATTTCTTTTTAATTTTTCTTATTTTTTCTTACATCCCATATGTACGTACGTACATATGTATGTATGCATTTATAATAATTATAATAATAACAATAATAATACAATTATAATATGTGAGTGTGTTTGTTTTTACAGTAAAATTCTTTCTTCTTTTTGCCCCATATATAGTAAAATTAACAAGTCACGCTTGCGTGTTTATATATATATGTATGTATATTCTTTAAGCAAAATTTGATGTTAATTTGTTATGTTTCAAGATTTTCCTTAAATTATATAGTCATTGTAATAAGCAGCATGATAGACCATAAACAGATTGAATTTTAATAAAGCATTTATTCACATAACTTTTTATGTTCTTCAAAGATGTGCGTAAAAAACTTATGAATTTTATTCTCCTTTGAAGCCTCTAGTGAATAATGAGGGCGTGCGAGGCTTGGATATAGAAGAGTTGGTCCTGATAAATCAATCATTTTGATGTCATTCATTATTATCCTTTTCTCTTTCCTTTTTTCGACGGGAGATTATATATTAATATTTAAACTTCTAGTGGATCTTTAATTGGGTCACTTAACTTTAATTAAATTACTAAACTTTCAATTTAATTGCAGTTTACCCATTTAATTATCACATGATTTCAACTTTTTACTACTTTGTCTTACTATCTTCTAATTTTTATTTTTTAAACACAAACAAAACGTGCGCATACAACATAAAAACGCCACACAACATCTAACGAAACAAGGTACCATCTTCCAAGTCAATTCCCATACTCATGAATATATTTAATTAATCATCACATACTATGCCAATTTATGACTCAATTGCTATTGCAACTAAAAAGTCAAAAAGTAATTTTTGTAGCCAAGAGACTTTTTTGGTATAATTTTCAAAAATGTTGCCCATTAAAAGAGCCAATGCGTACAGTGATTTTTCCTTTTTCTTTTCTTTTTTTTTTTTTTTAACTAAAAAAGAAAGTATAGGTTATTCCAAACAAGTCTCTGTTATCATGCCACAACCATGAAAGTTTTACGGAGTTATAATTTTTTTAATCTTTTAATCAAAATATAATATTAGAATTCATTTCTTTTATTATTTCTACTTTTAATGTGCTATGTAACATTTTACGTAAAAGCTCAATTACAATGTGTTAATATGTTATATCATCTCACAAAGTTTTATGACTTCATATAATGAGACAAGTAAACAGGGTGATATATATTGCAAAACTAAAGTTTGATAGCCGAAAATAGAAGAATTAAGTTTTAGTGACTAAGCTGAAACGTTCCTAAAAGTTCAATGACTACGGCCAAAATTTTCTTCATTTTAAAATAGGAAAGCCCCAACAGTTTCTATTTAAGTGATTACAGACAATTTTTTTTCGCTGAGGTAGATAACCAATGGATATATGTATGTCAGGTAATCAGTTTCTACTGTTAATCATACATATTTTCTTGATTTTCTAATACTACTAATTGAGGATCGTGCGTTTGAAAAAAAGATTTTACTAATAATAAATAAAATGAGTTTTATAAGAATAATTATATGTGTTGAATTAATTTAAAATGTTTCATTAAAAGTTGACATATTAGTTAGAGGAGGAACTTAATTGAGATTATTATTATTACTACTACTAGTATTACTATTATTAAACTAATAACTAATAGAACTTATAAATTGAATTCAATTAGAAAATTTAATATTTATTACTTTTTAATTTACTATAAGTAAATGACCTAAGTTTGAAATTAATAATGTATGATCAAATGAATTAAATTATAAATTCATAAATCATATAACATAACTGTATTTGAAAATAATCTAGAACCAAGTACTGGTTAAATAATAATCTTATAACATAGTTTAACCAAAAAAAATAAAAAATTACTGTCACACGTCTTACCACATTCGGCCACATCGTGAATTTGGTTTATAACAAATTGTTGGTTCTAGATTAAAGTCTCTATAAATATTATTTTTGAACTCTAATAATAACTAATTTAAAAATAAAAGAATGGTGAGAAAAAATAAATACACAATATAAAGTAAAAAAATTTACTCTAAATAATAATTGGGATAATTTTACAAATGATATATTTATAATTTACTCCTACTCGTTAACTTGTATTAATATTCACATTAAGATATTTAATTTGACACTATAATATAATATCATAATCATGAAAAGAATAAAAATAAACGAAACTTGTTAAATAAGAAACAAACAAACAAGGCATTAAAAGAAAGCCTAAGAAAGTGTGATTAGTGCCCATGAAAGTGTCTCTTTTAATTATATAGGGATTTATGATATATGTCAAATAGAGATGTATAAAAAAGAGGCTCATGAGAATGATGCGAGAGAATGAGATGCTCAGAGGTGCAAGTTTCTCAAGTCAGCACACTAATTTTACTTCAAAAAATAGATTAGTTGGATAAACAAATTACGTTTTAAAATTTTGTGAGACTCACAAGTATTACACAAGTCTCCACTGATCACTTTAATTGAAAAAAGCGAGACGTGGGATATAATGTGACATAATATTAGTACATCACCACACTCTCCTCAAATTACATCAACAGTTGATATTATGTCACATCTGTCTCGTACCGTAACAATACTAAACATCTGATACTTGAACATTTTCAGACACGACACGATCAAGGAAGTAGACCAAGGTAAGAAACGGGTAGTGGATGACTTGAAGTCGTGTTAAACGTGTGATGTCGGATAACTATTCTGACAGCTTCGACAAAAATGAAAGCAAAATCAATAACGAACTTGCACATTTCTATCCATATTTCAATCCTCCAAATCGCCATTGCTCTTTGTTCTTCGAGTTTCCGCATATTATCTCTGTCTATGTAGAAATTGGTTAAAACTACTACTCTTTTCTTCCTTTGCGTGTGTCTATTTATATGCGGTTTTCAACATTAAAGTCGCACAAAAGCAGGAAACGCTAAATCCGGCCTTTGGAGCTTCCAAGGGACGAAATAGAAGAGATGAGTGTTATAAACGGCCAATTTTCGGAATGGTCCTCAACTTTTTCAAGTTTGGCAGAGAAGTCCTGATCAAGTCTTGTCATTTATATAGTAAGGTCCATGTCAACACCCACCTTTGTGCGATGTATATCCTCACTCACTTGATGTATGATTAATGGGTGGTTATAAGTTCCCTACCTAGTACCTATTAATTGACCGACAAGGTTGGTAAGCCAACCAAGTGACCAAGTTAACAAGTCGTTGTCCAATTCCAGAAGAGGGAATTTCTCACGACTCAAAATTCATGTGCTTGCTTTGATACCATTCTTGAAAATATCTTGAATGTCAAAAATCGCACGAGGAAATACAAATTTCCCCAAAACTTGAATTTATCGAATATTCATTTCTTCAAGTAAAACTTGATAAAATAGTACAAGCAATAAGAAGTTGAGATGATTTGATAAAAACTAGTCGCAAGATTAGTTTCAAGTCTCACAATAAAATGACCTTCACTTAAAATTTGGTTAGAATCATCTCAAACACTATTCTGACTACTATCTCAAAACACTAAAAACACATAAATTTCTCTAATACACAAGAAAATTCTCTCTAGAATAAAAAATTAAATAATTCTAAATGGACAAAAATTGAGACAAAAAGGTTGACAAAAATGACAAGTGACTCATGTAATTAAGATTGATGTAAAAGTGATGTGATGTGATGTGTTGAAAAACACAATGTTGTCATTTGTCAGTTTTATTTAAGTTTTTGTATCCTTTTATGCTCCTATAGCACAACTCAAAAAAATTGAGTGGTTTTATTTTTACAATTGAAGGTAGGAGTGTGCAAAAAAACTAACTCAACCGAGTTGGACCGATAACCCGACTTAGTTCAGTTAGATTTTTTTTTTATTTTTTTAGAAAATAGACTGGTTTGTGCGAACTAACAATTTTTTTGAAAAAAAGACAGTTAAACCACCCGGTTTCGATTCATCGGCTTAGAAACTGATTTTGGCGTTTGGTTTGGTTCTACCGACCAGGTGCCCACTCATAGTTGAAGGGATAAGATCATCAACATAAAATATATTTGGATGCTAACGTTGTGTGGCAAGCATGTAATGTAATTATTTTCAAAATAGATCAACAATGAAGACCGGCTGCCACCTGATGTGTATGCAATAACAGAAAGCTTTTTGGACACAACATTTAGATAGATTTTTTGTTAAGTAAGAATACCATGCTCAAAGGGTCGAAAAACTTAAGGACATAAACGTCACAAATAAAAGTCCAGAACATAATTGTCACATCAGTAAAAGATCGGGAACCCCATGAAAAATTCATGTCATCTGACGTCCCAACACTCCTTAATTGTACAAATGGACAATGGTCATCTATAAATTATACAACGTGAAATGCCTCGGATATGCTATCTGAAACTTTGGATAATCTTTCAAACATTTGAATGTGACCTTATTAATTATTTGAAAAGGTTTAATGTAGAATTATCCTTTTCCTTCAAATGCTTATCTTTAAATATCTAGGGTGCGTTGGATACAAGAGATAGAAAAGAAAATTTTTTCTACATATTTTACTTATTTTAAAGAGACATGAAAATGTGATTAAGAAAAATTGAAATTGTCGACGTGACAAAGTTATGTTAGTTATTGAAAAAATATATATATATATGATAATTATCTAATGAATTTGTACTAAGTAAAGAATATCAGTTTTTATGTCACCTTTTCACGTCTTCATAGAATTGCTCACTTACTTGGGGGGTAGGAAATTTTTTTGAGGAAAAGGGCTAAAAGTATATAAAGAAAGGTTGCACAATGGAATTTAAATTGCATCTGTATTTATCAATCAAACACATGAAGTTGAAAATTTTTCCATAAATTTGACATTTCCGTAGAACACAGATGAAATCAACACGTTATTATTTTAAATTGAAATGACTAATTAATTGACACCCAATATTACCAGAAAAGAATGACATATTCCTTTAAATTTTATTGTAATTAGTCGTTCACATATAGATATAGGAGATCTTCAATGTGTATAATGTGTATTTAAGATGACGTAGAGGAAAGAAATGGAGAGAAGAAAGTCATGTTAATTTGAGTACACATTGGAGATTGTAAGGAGAAAATATAGGGTCCGTTTGGTATTGTTTATAATTAGATTGGTTTATAATATATTTTAAAATTTAAATTTTGAAGACATGTGGCTTAATTTGATTGGTTAAATTTTGAAAAGTTGTTATTTGATGTGTTTTGGAGGTGAGGTGTCAATGAGAGAATTTGACAAGTGTCTCAAGAATTTAAAATTCAAAATGTATTATAAACCATTTGATTTATAATCAATGCCAAACGGACCCATAGTAACTCGAAGCCGAATATAAGATATCGATAAATGGATGCTTCTACTGTCCTGCACTTCTATTGGTCTTCGCAAACATTTTTGTATCTTATTTACAATGTGTTTGGCAAACCAGTTGTTTATAAATTGGTTTATAAACAACAACGTGATATTATTTTATTAGTTGTTTATTGTGAAATGTTAAAAACTACGGCTTAACTTTTACTTTTTTATTTTTTAAAAAAAATAAAACCAATAAAATAATGTCACGTAGCGTTTTATAAACAAAATAATATATAAACTAAGTTGTCAAACACAATGTTATTGTCCAAAGTCATTGGATGTTCCTTTCACACCCAACACAAAAAAAAAAACAAAAAAAGGGAGGGAAAGCTCATTGTAAGTTTGAATTCAAAGCTACCTTGTTTATTTATTTCTTCGGGAGTTTGTAAATCGATGGCTTCTGACACACGTCTAATTTTTGTTTTTTTAGGTTCCGTTTGGTCTCATTTATAATTAGATTGATTTATAATATATTTTGAAATTTGAAAATTTGAGACACTTGTTTTATTTTAATTAATTAAATTTTATTGAAAAGTGAAAAATTATTATTTAATGTGATGGATGTATGATGTGTCAATAAGATAAAATGACAAATATCACAAAAAAGTTAAAATTTAAAATGTATCATAAACAAATTGATTATAATAAATACCAAACGGGCCTTTAATTTTTTTGGGCAACCAGACACGTCTAATTCTATGACTTTTTGATAAAAAAAAATAAATAAAAAATTCTCAAATCCATGAAAACATCGTGTTCATTTAATATTACTAAATACTAATAATAATAATAATTAGATATGACAACGAAAGAGATATTTTAGTTAATAGTAACAACGAAAGAGATAGCCTGACTCATCAAACTCAAGCATGAATTCAATATCTCATTTGCTTTCTTCGGCAAGAAACTCAAATTTTCAAAATTTCAATAATTTGTGAAACTTCTTCCTACACAATTTACAAGTAGAGAACACGAAATGTAACATTAATTTGTTGATGCCTGTTGCTATCACAATGAGTCACTTTAAAAAGTAAATACTACTATAAATTGAAATCCGATATAATTCATTCAAACAGTATGATTAGAAGTTAAAGGTAGCTAGTCTAGCAGAACTACTTTGTCGTCTGAGGTTTGCCCGGCTAGTGGTTAGTAAGCAAATGTCATTAATTGTGGTTATGCAAACATTTTATTGCATAAACAATAATAATATAAAACACTTAATTTATAATAAACACGCGTGATTATCTTGAAGGGTGATTAGTTGGAGTTAATTAGGGTGCAAATTTGTAACGAAAAATAGATGTTTTGTTAATATATATTTGTTGTTATAATTTCAAATATTTGATGAATGCTTTCAAATAAAAAGATATTATTTCACTATGATACCGATTCACTTTAATGCTCGTTTGCTTTTATCAAAATAAATTTTAATTTGTTATTAGAAATATTGAAAGCACCCACTTGAGCATTATGAAAGGTTATTTTCCACTCAATAGTTTTATAATCTCCACTTGCAATCAATCATTAATGTTAAATTTGAATTAAATAATTATTGTCTTCTGGATATATATGCACTTTTTAAGTAGCTATTTCGACATTAGCATAGTTAGTGCATTTTTTTATTTGCTATGGTAATAAATAATAAAATATTGATTTGGTTTATCATCTCACCTCATTTTCAAAATATTTGACGTCTTAAAATTTTATCATATCATCTTTATTTAAGCGAGAAAGAAATTTAAATATTAGTTGAACTCGATTTTGTAGCAAAAGTGATGCTTTACTTGTTTATGAGTAAAAGTATTTGGCTAAATATTTATAATAATTTTACTTCATTCAAATACTATTTTTGTTTTCTTAAATTTAAGAAAATTTAAGAATTCATTTCTTTTTATGATGACTCTTAATTAAAAAAAGAGCATGACAATTTTGACACTAGACAAATTTAACATTTCTTCTTGGGTCAGTTAAGTATATTCATCCTGAAAACAACTCTACTTATATTTAAGTATATTTTGAGTCAAGTGTAAATATTAAAAGATCTATCAGAAATAAATTTTTGAAATTAAAATATTGATGAAAGATTTATAAGAAATGAATTTTTGAAATTAAAATATTGATGAAATTCTATGTGATTTTGGTAAATAATTTTCAATGAAAGGAGTACTTGACCTTATTTTTGCGCGAGAAATTTTCAAGTGACATATCATAAAAGGATAATTGATATAAACTCCTTTAATTGAGTTTTGTTGATTTTATCCACACATAAACTTTTATTTTTCATCAATTTTTAAATAAGAAATGATAAGTGCATCCACTTTGATATCTTGCTCATAACATATTATTTGATATTATTTGTTACTTGATATTTCTTTTAATTTATCAAAAGTATGAATTAATAGCTTGCAACAGTTTGTCTTGTTGATATTAATTGGTGTACAAATGCACGTAAGGCATGCATGCGTATGATTGAAAAAAATGTCTACCACATGATTTCATCTTGATGTTAACACAAGTCATGTGTGGTTGGGTGCCTAGTATCATCTTGTTACCGAGTGAAAGTTTTGTCTTGATGAAAGAATGGAAAAAGTGCTACAGCAAATAGTTCTTTGAAGATTCTGATTGATTTACATGATATTAGAATCTTGGGACGAACGGAATGAAATGGTTAGTATTATCAATGAGGAAAATATATGGGGTTCAATATTGGACTATTTTTGGATTCCCTTATACTTTCGAGGTATTTAAAATGTCCATCATAGTGAAGAAATCACTTAAGGCTAATCATTCATTATAAAATTATACTTTGATACAATTTGGGTAAAAGAAGAGGTGGGACATGATGTATTTAAATTGAGGATTATGTCAACACTTTATAAGTGGGGCCCATATTAATTGCCCTATCGGTTGGCCATGTATAATACAGTCATTTTGAATTAAATTGAATGTCAAGGTATACCTATGGGTCCAACTGCAGCTTAGATTTGTGTGATCTCAAATAGAGATAGATATTAAGAAGACTATGTAATTGATGATTTGGTTATTGTGAATAAAGAGGTTGACCAAAGAAATATGCAAATGGATGGGATGATTTGATTCAATTTTAGTTTATATCATAATGATATGATATGGGATATTAAGACTTCTTAATTCACCCAGTCGGCATCGATTATCTCAATTTAAGTATTATCTTCCCATTGTTTTGAGAAAAATCTGAATATCTTTACAACTTACAGTGCTATTTGTTGGGTTTATTGTAAAAAATAATCCAAAGTTGAAAAGGAAAAGGAAAAGAAAAAAAGAAGAGTTCTTGGAGGAAAAGGAATCCAAATCCTAGAAGGAATTGTCTTGTCTTCCAAGTAAACAAAGCCTATAAATATATGTGTTTTCCTCTTCTTTTAGGTACAAGAGTGACTTGAGACTTTGAGAGAAAAATTGGCGAGCTTAGCATTTTGTAAGTTTTTCTTGTAACTCTTTGAGGTTTGTTCAAAGAGTAGAAACTTTAGGTGCTGTAAAGTTTGGTTATTTTTCTTGTAATACTTGGGGGTTGTGGGTTGGTGAGTGAAATTCTATATGGTTGTGGCGACTTGAATCATATAGTGAAAAACTTTGATAGTCCGAAAATTTGTCTTTATTCTTTTATTTTTCCTTGTCTCATTAAATTCCTTGAACAACGGTCCTGCGGGCGTAATCGGGGAATTTACATTAATTCCCAACAGTGGTATCAGAGCGTCAAGTTTTGTTCAAGGTAGAGTACGGGAAAGATATGGCAAAATACGAAGTGGAGAAATTTGAAGGTAGAATCAATTTCGGCTTGTGGCAAGTACAAGTCAGGGATGTCTTGATTCAGTTTGGACTGCTCAAGGCTTTGAAGGGAAAGCCAAACTCGAGTTCCAACAAAGGGAAATCAGTTGTTATCGAAGATGATGGTGGAGCTGTCAAACCCGATATGAGCGATGAAGATTGGGAAGAGTTGGATTTGAAAGCAGCAAGTATGATACGTCTTCAGCTAGCCAAAATCGTCGTTGCAAACGTGAATGGAATATCTTCAGCAAAGGAACTTTGGGAGAAACTTAAAGAATTATATCAGACAAAGAGCCTCTCAAATCGGTTATATCCGAAAGAGCTGTTTCATTCTTTGCGAATGGATGAAGGTACGAAAATTTCAGATCATCTCAGTGTTCTCAATGGCATCGTTTCTGAACTGGAATCCATTGGAGTCAAAGTTGAAGATGAGGATAAAACATTAAGGCTCATCTGGTCTCTTCCAGCGTCTTTTGAGTATATCAAGCCTATTTTAATGTATGGAAAAGAGACGGTGAATTTTGCAGAAGTCACGAGTAAATTAATCTCTGAAGAAAGAAGGTTGAATGGTGGAAGTAATATTTCATCTGAAAACTCATTAAATCTAGTAGTAAGCTCGAAGAGGAAGAACTCTGGAAAAGGAAAAGAAAAAAGAATCTGTTGGAACAGCGGAGCACCTGGTCACGTCAGAAGAGATTGTCCAAGAGATAGAGCAGGTTCGGCTACTGGCTCAAAGAATTCGGACAACTCAACTCTCTTTGTGGGGAGTGATGTGCTATGAATTAAGTGGGTACATCCTCATGGCGTGTCGCTATGTGCCATGGCAAAGGATGTTTGTTACTTCTAGCGGTTATATTTACACACGGGCATTGGTTGACAGTGATGCAGGGTTTGTGGTTGTAGTAATGTCGATGGCTGATGAACTCTCTGAAAAGTTAACAAGAGAGTTACACCACAAATTTCAGCAAGCTTGTTTCGACATTGAGCCCATGAAATGCTTGTAATTTGTTGTTAATTCTAAGTGATTATACTCATGTGGTGGAGTATGGGACTGTCAAAGTGTCAAAAGCTTACCTGGTAATTTTTCAAGTATTGTATAAAAGATCGGAGAAGACGAAGATTTTGGCTTATTTTGGCAAGGTGGAGATTGTTGAGTTTATTGGCAAAAATAATCCAAAGTTAAAAAGGAAAAGGAAAAGAAAAAAAGAAGAGTTCTTGGAGAAAAAGGAATCCAAATCCTAGAAGGAATTGTCTTGTCTTCCAAGTAAACAAAGCCTATAAATAGATGTGTTTTCCTCTTCTAGGTACATGAGTGACTTGAGTCTTTGAGAGAAAAATTGGTGAGCTTAGTATTTTGTGAGTTTTTCTTGTAACTCTTTGAGGTTTGTTCAAAGAGTAGAAACTTTAGGTGCTGTAAAGTTTGGTTATTTTTCTTGTAATACTTGGGGGTTGTAGGTTGGTGAGTGAAATTCTATATGGTTGTAGCGACTTGAATCATATAGTGAAAATCTTTCATAGTCCGTAAATTTGTCTTCGTTCTTTTATTTTTCCTTGTCTCATTAAATTCCTTGAACAACGGTCTTGCGGGCGTAATCGGGGAATTTACATTAATTCCCAACACTATTTCCTTCAGATCTTTTTGTATCAATGTAAGGAGCTCTTCTATATTTGATTTTCTCCATTTCTCTTGCTCAACTGCTATCTTCTCAACTCATTTTTCCTAGTCTAACGTATTCTTATAATTTGTTGTGTTTTACAATGTTGCTCTTTTAGCCAATGATTTGAACATACATTTGTAAGTTTATATGATCCTTGTAGTAAGCATATCTTTAATTTGAGTAAGGTTTTGTCCCTCTCCAATTGTTTGAACTTCTCTTGAGATAGCTCCCAGTGGAGTTCCATCTCTAAAGAACTCTTATTTATTTTTGTTATTCCATCTTTAAAGGATTTTGATTTATCTTGTTATCACTTGGTTGTCACTTGACTTGAGCACAATCTGAGCATCTTTGACCTTGTTTGATTTTGGTGACTTGATTTTGCAATATATCATCTATCTCTCCTGACTTTATTAGCTCATCCATCTTAGATGTCTTTCAAGACGTCTCCTCATTTTGCCAAAACCGATTCTCTTTTGTATTTTTTAAATGTGATTTTAACATCTCTCGTACATGCTAAGAAAACTTTTCGTGAAACGATTCATCATGATTTAAGTCGTGTAAGTCATCAAAAAAATCACTTTCAAATGACTCTTTACTAAACAGCGTCTTGCTTTTGGTTCTCAAGCTAATCATTTGTATCAAGCAGTTGTAGATGTGGAAATACAACTTCATATTCGTTTTTGTATGCTTGAGTTTGATCATTTCCAAAGAGTCTTCTAATAATTGCATTATGTACATCAAAGTTCCACTTTTCTTTACTCTAATAACCTATATACTCATTATGGATTGCTAGACTGCCCTCCCTCAGTATTTTTCTGAATAGGAAAACTCAATTGTAATGGCCACTTTTGCCACATGCATGCCACGAAACGATCTCTTATCATATACATCCCACGAAACATTGTTTACTTATATCGTCCAAGCGATTCTCTTCTTACGTAGTAATCTTCTTGGGTTACTCTGGTCTCAAAACACCTTTCTGTTCTTCTTTCCTTACTAGAGCTAAACAATGTTTTCTCTCTTCTTCTATGCTTATTAAGGCCTCGACATTTGATCAATAATTCTTTTTGACTGGTCAATAAGTTTTAAAGTAGACCTGTAACAGTTTCTCTAACTAACCTTGCATGGCACATATAAAACCCTTAAACTTGTGTATGAGTTTGTGATGATTTTGCTCCTCTCATTTTAGATTCTGAGACTTCATTAATCGAATCTGATTTAGAGGTTTTAGGTCAGAGAGCTTTTGTTTTATTGAAGAACTTTTTCATCGTCATCTCATTTGTTATGATTGACGATAGTTCAATCTTGAGGAGCTACAATGTGAGCTCATTCTTTTTTTTAAAATAATAGTTAGAGCTTTTCAAGTCTTCTTTCATATACTTGAGTCCATATTATGCCCAAACAATTTTTCTTCAATTGTTGACTTGAATGCATACATAGCCTTTTGTGACTTGATTTCAATTTTCTCTAAGTTCTGGTGTCTTGTGGCGATCTCATTTTTCCTATGCTAATTATTAACTACAAGTTTTTACCCTGGAAATGATTATACGGTGAAAAGAGAATGATATTTGGGAGAATATCTATATGTGATGATAATGAATTTTAAGTTCAAATATTGGATTTAGTGCAAGACGAAATGTACTTTCCAATAGATCACAACATAACCGGAATATAAGTACTGATATGAGAAAGTTACAAGATAATTATTAAAAATTTTATCAAAAGTTTTCATATGAATGGTAATGTGATTATTTCAATAATCGTCAATAATATTAATAGTAATCTTGGATATGTATAGAATTTGATGGTTAAAGTATTTTGGGTACTTCTCATACTCTTACTATATGTGTCTGAGATGAATAATCTATTAGTAAATTATATTAAGAGAATATTAAATTATTTATTCCATACCTTGAGAGGTATATGAAACATATGAACTCTCTGAAGGGTAAATTTAGTTAGCAACAAAATTAGGGATAAGATGATACTACAAGAGACACATGATAAAATGGTTGGTAGGGTCCTATGTCGGGTTTATATGTAATTTTTGGGTATCAGCGACTTAAGTTTTGTTGGAACCTTTTCAGATAATCAATCAATTGTTTGGTGATTTTAATTGATGAGGAGATGCAATAATAAGGTATATAGATCGCCATGAGAAATTTTTGTAAATGTTGATACTAATTACCATGGCTAAATAAAAATTCTTAGTTCATGTGAGATTTAGGTTATGAATAATAATTATCATATATATGTAGGGGATCGAAGAAGAGATAACATGGAAATATGATGATATTGATAAATTTGGGAAACTGGAAGATTATGTACTTTGGGATATTTTAAACTACTTAACAAATCATAAGAATATCAATATGAAAATTATGATATGTATGAAGAATAAGATTCATGAAGATGTAAAATTGGTTTCAAGATGACATTGATGACATATGTACTACTTAGATCAAATATGAATTTTACAGTCATATCAACTATATGAGAAAATATCTAAGTAGGTATGGTGATTTGAGGATATACCTACGTCTTTAGGGATATGTATTGATGTTAAAGGAGATGTAATATCATCTAAGGATTCTCTAGATGATATTTATTTTACATATGAAATGATATAATAACTACAAAAGATGTTTGTAATGATTTTGGATGATAGTAATGAAACAGATACTTATTATATAAGGATATTGAAAATTTTGGGACTTCAACAAACGAGCTAAGTATATAATTCAATGTAATAATTGATATAGAAATATGTGATAAATCATATTCATCATCTGCTGAATAGTAATAATACTTTGATACTTGGGTTTTTGATTATTAGCCGTGAGAATCTTAACATAAAACAATTCAAAATAAAAGACGACACATATATAAGAACATATTGCGATGAAATTTGAGTTCATAAGAGTTGCTCTTTCAGTGGAGGAGAATTTCATTAAAATACTTGTCATAGTAACCAGAACAGTATGCACAAACAAGAATATTTTTAAGATAAAATTTAAAGCATAGCATTGGTTCTTTTAAGGAGAGGAAAGTTATTAAAATACTTATTATAACAATATAGATAAAAGAAATTTAAACTAGTACGAGAATTTCGAGGACGAAATTTCTTTAAGTGAAGGAGGATTTGTAATACCCCAAATTTAAAAAGTGTTATTTTATAATTTTACAGAACATGTGAACATTTAATAGAATCGATTTAAGATACTTCTATGAATTTGATTTTATCATTAAATAAAAAGAATACAGAATACGTTAATATTCACAAGTCGTTAAATTTAAAATACTATAAGTTTTAATTAGCGGTTTTATTAATCTCAAAAGTGTTACAATCGAATATTTTATTAAAGGTTCACCTGACTACTGAGGATTCATTAAATGAACATTGTTTGACATATCAAATATTAATTTGAAATGTGAATCGGTAAAAAAGAAATAAAACGGAAAAAAGAAAAAAATTAAGTGGTTGCCACACGACAGCTACAAAGTGAACGTGGCAACACTCTAACCGTGAATTAAAAATAAGAAAAGCAATATTCTGCCTATAAATAGGAGGCTCAAAAGCCCCCAAAACCACATTAACAAAAAAAAAGGAAAAAAGTGCAGCTCCTCATTTCCTTAAAAAAAGGGCTCGTTCCCTTGGTGCATCAGTAGGGCACCCCCGTTATGTTGGGGTCTCAACCCCTTGATTAGGGGGGTGCGCTACCTATGTATTTTATAGGGATGCGCCTCTACCCCATATTTAAGATGAGATGTGTTTTGTCTCACTCTCTATGCCAATTTGGTAGCTGTTTCAATATTCTAATGATATTTTAGCAAGATGAAATAAAGATTTAAAAGGAGTATCAGATTAACAACTCGGTAAGCATTTAGTTTCAGTTAATTATTACATTGTCCTAGTTAAATATTAAAGAGATAAATAAATAGGAAATCTTATATCCACAGATGTTAAAATATATCTGATAAAGTGTGAGAGACATTTATGTCCCATGCAATACAATGTTTGGAAGTGTCAAAACTACTAATGTCCTTAGATAGCTAAGGATTGCGGTAAGTGATGATTTAACTATAATGCAAAACATTAGTATTAAGTGCTGTTATATGACAATGTGATATTTAGTTGTTTGTCATGCCTGTAATATTTATATGACATATTATCTTTGTCAAGAGACGTCAAAATTGGGTATGACATAATTTGCACCATTGAGACATATGTTGTAACATATGACGTGATGTGCCATATGCACACACACATTTGAAAATGATGACAGAGACAAGAATATGCATGTAACATATTGATTGACATAAGACAACATGGAAAATGGTGTAATCCTAGTGTAGTTACATTGCATCATATTGATCGTACGTGTATATACATTTGCGAGTGTTAGGGGTCCAAGGACCGACTGACCGGGCATATATATCGGACACGGTATTGAGACCCGGCGGTTATATGTTATGGCCAGACCTTAATATTGGTAAGTCCTGGTCGTCTCCTGAGTCGAATTGAGACGACAACGGATACGTTGAAGGATTCCCGAGTCGAGGTGAGACTATGACGGACCTTTTGGCAAGGCATTACGCATAGACCTTTTGATTATGAGTTCATATAGTGTTTTACATGAGAGATGTGAGCCCTATTTGCATTGTGGTATGCGGAGTCATCATATATATATATATATATATATATATATATGCATGTTGTTACTTGTAGAGCGTTATTTCATACAGTTTTACATTGTAGGTGTGACAGTGCAAGTAATGAAAAGTGATGACAACTTCAAGGTGAGTAGAGGACAGTGTACAGGAATCTTGACTGTGAGTATTAAGGGTCTACTACCAGAGACATCCTAAAGGTTACAGATATTATTATCTTAAAATAATTATTACTACTTTATAAAAGTAAAGTATTTTATAAAGACATTCCTTAATCTTCTCCGCCCTTATTAAGAACTAAAGTTTGCTCATGGTTGAGTAAATACGTCTTTATTAAATGATCTTACAAATATATTATAGAACTTTGAAAATAAATTCTATATGCCTTCAATTTTTCTTCGGAAAAATATATTTTAGCTCAATTGGTTTATTATTTGTAAAAAAAATTATGTATTACAATATTCAAAAAGGCCATGTCTCGAGTAATACAGAAAATTTAGAATATTCGAGGGTGTTACAATATATATATCCAATAAAATTCTTAATTCACTTAAACTAGCAAAATGGACTATATAAGTGGGATCTAGAGAGTATTAGTTAAAGAGATTTGCTAACGTACAATTAACATGTATAAATGTGGCCACCTACTAATGGTGAGCTGAAAAATTATAAATAAATTAAAAAATATATAAACTATGTTCATATACCATGTTACCAGTTGCATATCTGTGCGTTGCACGGAATAGAATAATTAACAAAAAAATGTGTAGTAATTTAAAAAATAAATAACATAATTTTATTGCGTACTATTCACTCATATGCATATATTCTTACTATACATAAATAAATTGAAACGAACAATATTTTCACTTAGTATAAAGCTAATTAAATTGTCATTCATAGAACAATACTATTAAGCAATAAAAATGAGAATGATGAATTTTTATAAAATTAATTTCATATCGAGTATGAAATCTAAGAAACCATGAAGAAAAGAGGACACGAAATTTATACAACTCTAAAATTAACCTACACTCTTATTCACATTCTTATTTAATAGGGTGTGGATGATATTTATTTATCAGAATGAATTATTTTTCACATTCATTCTCAATTATATAGTTTTCAAAAAAAATATTTTTCTCATTTCCTCATCACTGTTCAGTAAATATACGCTAAAAAATTTAAAGTCAGCAGTCTCATATTACAAATTTTTCAATTACAAAACACTCAAGTGAACCAATATTATAACAAATGATAAATTCTATATGATTTACCATTTACCTTAAACTTAATTTTTAACCAATTTCCGTTCTAAAAGGAATTAAAAGAAATTTTTAATCTAAATCATTATCATCAAGTACTATTACTATCGTATCTTCTCAATTTAAATTTTCACCAATACATAGGTTCCTAAAAAAACAAATAATAAATTAGGCAATGCACTAAACATATAGTCCTAGATTTTATGACGTGTAGTTTATCGTATTAAATTAGAGTGAAAGTTTTGAAAATGATTTAATTTTATTTTATTATTATATCCTCAATCTCACGAGTAGGCACCTAATCGAAATAAGAAAAAATCTCAACAACCCAATACTTGAAATTCATCTATCAACTGTCACAATATTGAAGAAATATTCAATCTTTGAAAATAGCCTAAAAACTAATAGAATATTTATAACAAATATTCATGGTTAAGAAATAGTATATTATATATAGAATAAAAAATATATAAATTGTTGTATATTATTATAAAATAAAATAATAGCAAAATTTAACCAATAGATAAGTATTTCTTTTTTCTAAAGAGAATGTATTATTATTATTGTTAATATTATTATTATAAAATAAAAAAAGAAGTATATAAAAATAGGATGAGAAAACTTGCATATAACCGCTATCATGCTTTAATATATATATATATATATAAAAGATAAGATTAGTAATTAGTAATAGGGTTAGTGCGTCCCTTTCCAAAAACTCATGAAGGTTTTGTAACAAAACTTTCTAATATGTGTGGTGTGTATAGATGTAAGTCACGTGTATATTTTAAATACACGTGGTATTTATAAAATACACGTGACATACATCTAGATACGGCACACGGGGTTGGAAATTCTGTTACAAAACCTGCTAGAGATTTTTGAAAATTTTCCTAAGATTAATTTCACATATGGTCTGTAACTTTTGCCTTTTCTATTAGTTAAGTCTTTATTGTCACGCCCCCGCTAATTTACAAGATTTTCGAATATCTTATATTGATCAACAGGGTCCGTAGCGGAAGTTTTAATATAAATAGCGGGGATGGGGCGTGTAAAACAAACAAATAGCTTTTGACTTGATAAAACTAATTACTTAAACTAACAAGTTGTTATATTTTAAAAAATCATTATAACTCAGTTTCTCAATAAAATGCAAAGATCTCAACAAGTTACTTAATCTAACAAGTTGTTAATTTTTAGAAATCAATATAACTAAGTTTTACAATAAAATGTATAGGAATACATAAGTTATATTACTAGGTATATTCCATTTATTAACCACACACGCCAAGTCTTTAGAAAGTCTTTATTTTAATAAATAGAATTCAAACTATTACAAAAACTACACATTCGTTCCGTCATATATATGTTACATATCGTAAAAATGTATGTAATATTAAGAGGTGGGCAAACTTATTGACACCAAAAAGTATAAAACTCATAATTGCTTTCGTAGTTGCTTTAAAAATATGTTTTCACTACACGCACAACTCTACTCCCGTTCCCGAACATGTTCCAACGACTGGCTTGCCTTATTTTTCAAATGTCATAGTTTCAATCATCTACAAAAATTATATTAAATAGGGAGTGAGTATAACTACTCAGTGAGTAATAAAACCCTTTGATTCACCCTTCAGTTTAAAGATTTATTTCCAAGAAGATCATTGAATGCACAAAGTTTTTCAATGCACAAGAGGCTCCTATCACTAGTTAAACTACTACCCGTAGTGCGCAAGAGTCATATCAATTCAATCATGGCCATGTGTAATTAAGTAGATCCACAATTAACCATGGTTGACCCTAACAAAAGTTTCAATTCAAAGCAAATACCACACTAATCTTCCCTATCCCCGAATCATTGAATATGTCATAGTGTAGGAAACAATTTAAAGTAATTCAATACAAGAGGGGTAAAGCAACTACTAATTCAAATGTAATAAATCAATCTTTCTTTTTAGTGCATCAAATCCATGTTTGTCTCATGGAATACTTCAATTAAAACCATGCTTATCGTATCAAAATATTATAAACGCAAAAAAAAAAAAAGAATCAAAGCATTAGTTACTCACATCTTTAGCTAGATTTTTCCAAAAATTCTTTCAATTGTTATTAAATGCCTTCAAAACCTTCATTTTACTTCATCAACGTGATGTTTCAAGTGGTATTCCTTACATATATATGACGGATGGTCATTTCTGAGTGCTAAACCAAGTGTTTGATAGGTTTTAAGGGTTGTTTTCCTTCTCTCCCTCCATTGGGATAAATTTTCATTTATGAAAGGCTTGAGGTTCGCCAAAGAAGCAAGATAATTACTCTTAATATGGATGTGTGAATGTGGAAAGGAAGAGAGGTAGAGAGGGATTAGACGGGAGAGGTTGGCTTGTTTGGAGAATCCTCCCACTTTCGCCTCATTTATAATCGTTAGAAAATATCTATATTTAATTGTTTTTAATAAACTTTTAGACTCCGCCAATTAGAAAGTGCCACGTGGTGCGATTTGGCGCCTCATACTTGGAGGGTAAGGTGGCAAATTGCTCGAGAAGTCCTGATACTTGTGTCGCCTTATAATTAAGTTACCGTGCTTTGATCTTATGTAACTTGAGTCCTTCAATTTAACGTGGTTTTTTAATTAAGTGGCTACACTTTGAGTTATACAATTCAATAGCTACATTATTGTCTTTAGGCCTTGCTCAAATAACACTTATTGATGCCAACTCAAGTTACTATTTAATCATCGTCAATCTTTATATTTTGTGGTATCTCAAGTGGTTACTTGATCATCGTTACAATAACATTCACATTGTCAATAACTGTATCCAAATTCTTGGCATTTATTTGAAGGATAAACCTTGTAACCTTTCAATACAATATGATCACATTGCGATATTCAAAATTTTGGTGTGATCATCTTGTATTCTTACAATTGATACAATTCAATATATTCACATTGTTATATTCTAATTTTGAACGTTCAATTGAGTACTAATCTTGTAATCTTTCAATTAGTGACATTCCAACAACTGTCTAATCATCGTAAAAAAGAAAGATTGCGTTGTCAATTATCATATTCTAATTCAATCATTGTCAAAAATAACAATCATGTTATCAATAGCCCCATTCCAAATTTCAAGTATTTGCTTGAGTAATAATCTTGTAACTTTGCAATTTAAATCAATAATCTTGCAACCTTTTTGTTGATAATAATCTAATAAGTATTTAATCATCATCAACATAACGATTACATGCTTAAAATTTTCCGAGATGTTACATTTATTCTTTTGCTAACACCGTGAGTTCCCTACCTTCTATAAAGTCACACACAGTTTTTTATAACATTCATCCTTTTACTATTTATTTAAATGAAAACAAAAAAGAATTTGAAAAATTGTAAAAAAAAAAAAGAATAAAAGTAATTTTTCCCACTCTATCTACTTAACTTCCCATCTCACTCCCCAAAAAAAATAAAAAATAAAAAATAAAAAAATAAAAAAAAGAAGAAGAATAAAAGAAAGACTAAGATCGGCAAAAACCGACAACAACTTTGTGTTTTGGAGAATCCCATTTTTTATGCCATTTTCAGCACCAATGCAGGAGCATATAACAAAATGGGTTCTCCTCTTTTATTGTTAGAAATGACTATCAAATTTTGCCATTTACGACTAGATTGGGGTCTTGGGGATGTGAGTGGGTCACTTCATAGATAAGGTAGGGAAGAAATTATTTTCTTTTCTACTACTTCTGTCTTAAAAAGATGGTCATATTCTTTTTTCCACATACATTAAGAAAAGTTTATTTAACATTATTGAAAAAGTAAATTTTATCATCATTTCCCTATTATATCTTTTCATTTATTAGTTATTCCACCTTAATAATTGTATTTCTTGAAAATTATACACATTAAATAGAGGCATATAAAAGAGCTAATATTTCAACTACTTTTAAAAAACAAAACTGAACCATATTTTAGGATTGACGAAAAAGAAAAATTAGACCATTTTTTGAAACAGAAGTAGTAATTTTTTTTAATTTTTTCAATTTTTCTTACTTTTATTTAAAGAGAGACGTATAAAGCTCATTTTTATAGACCTAGACAGGGGTGGGCACATGGACCGAAAACTGACGAAACGGTCTAACCCGACCAAGCTCGGGTTGGTTTGGTGTGGTTTTTCAAAAGCGTTGGTCAGTTGACATTTTAATAAAAGTCAGCCCGACTAGGGTTGATTTGGTCCATGAGTTGGACTGTCCAACTTGAGTAAAACCGATTAAACAGACCAGGTAACAACCGTCTCGGTTTAAATCAACTAACCCAGATCAAATTGGGTTCCAACTAATTATTTTTCCATTTTGTCCCCCTTAAGACGTTTTTCCCATTCACACAGTGACACACACCCCACTACTCCTCCCTTCCCAAACACAAACACATACATTTGTAAACTTTTGAATAATTCTATAGTAAAGTAACATGCATTTGTAAACTTTTGAATAATTCTATAGTAAAGTAAGATTTCATGTACAAGACCCTATAGCTATAGCTGTTTTGCCGCCTCGCCTCTGTCATGGTTGTCGCCGTCGTGGTTGCTGCTTGTTGAAGTCCGTGTTACTCTTTTTTCTCTCTTACCTATCTTCTCTTTACGTGGCTTTGATTGGTCCAGTTGGATGGATTAAATCAAAATTTGAACTCCCAAAAAAAAAAAATTTGAAGACTTTTTCTTTTGAAACTCTATTTTTCTCCGTTCTCTCTCTCCGTCTTTTTTTCCTTGCGGTTAGTATGGTTTGAAGAATCAATGCATTATTATTCTTTTATATTGGGCCAGATTAGATTAATTAAAAAAGCCCAACCCGTAGCTCGACTCAAACCGACCCAAATTCGAGTCGGATTCCCACATTGAGGCGGTTGGGAAATCCCAACCCGACTAGAAGTTGGGTTGGTGTTGGGTTGGGCTCAAAACTGACCCACCCAACTCGATGCTCACCCCTTAACTTAGGCACCTTATATGTAAAGATTGAGAACTTGTGATGTTTATAACAACGATTGAGGACTTAATTGATACAATATGCAAAAGTTAAAGATCATACGTGAAAACCAATAATATGAGCAAATGCTATTACTTACTAGCCAAATGGTCTTGTCCTAGTACATGAAACCTATGTATCACGTTACGTGGACATACATGTGAATAAAAATAATGGTAAAATGAGGTTCAGATTATATTAGTATTCTTCCACAATTTAAAGGGATTAAAGTCATTTCAGAGACAATAAAGTAATTTACACCACTTTTTATTGGAGGTTATGTTGACCTGTCCAAATAAATTAACCCTTGACAGCCCCGACCCTTAAACCCTTCAATAATATCCGCGCTATAACCATAAAAGGTTTTCCCGTTCCTTATCAACAGGCTTCCTTCCTGACAAGGGAAAACAATTTTATGGGCTTTTTTTTGGGGAGTATAGGGATTTGAATGTTTCCCCCTCTTGGTGAATTTTCAAGCTCCAGAATTCGTTAGCCTTCTGGAAGAAAATACCAATGGCTCACCAACTGAATTCTTCTTCTGTTTATGGGCTCGAGGTAACTAAGGTAATTCAAGTTTATCTTGACGCGTTTGATCTCTGTTATAATGGATTGTCTTAATTTTGTGAAAAATGGGCATCAATGGGGATTGGGATGCGATGCTCGATGGGGAAATTTTGATAAAGGGAAAATGAGTTAAATGGAAAATGGAGGAGAAAGAGGTTCTTAAAATTCTTAATTGAATACACCCCAGAAAAAAAGAAACGAAATTATTTAATCTTGAGTGGATTTTGTAAATGTGTTTTCTGGACAATTATTAATTTCTGGTACTGTGTTAGCAATCATTTCTCTTGTTAATTGTGTTCTGTCAAAAATTATCTGATAGAATTAATTGGATTTAACCTGATGTATAATTTGAAGGATTTTAGTGGGAAACAACGAGGTAGGTAGATATAGTCTGTGGAACTGCACAAAGTATCAAAATCAAAGATTCGTTTTTCTTTATCTATGGGCAGTGATTTTCCTTTTCATTCGAACATATAATTTATATTGACCTAGCTGCATTCTTCAGAAACAAAAGATGAAACCTAAATCATAGGTTAATGATGCCTCTTGTAGTTAATTTGCATAACTTTTTGAATGGTCTAACTTCCCTCTTTCTTTGGGAAAGGTTTTAGCTTTTTTTCTATAAATAATAATTTATTATTTTGTATTTTTGGAGGGCTGGGGGTTGTGGATGGGTTTAACTTGGTTTATGGAACGACCAAGCTCTTTTGCTGTTGTCTAAAGATAGTGTGTAGCTTGTGAACTGTTGTCACTTGAAGGTGAAACAATCTTGTGAGTAGCATGTATAAATTCTAGATTATATGTCACTGATGGTTACAAGTCGCAAATTTCCTATGTTTTTTGACAGAGTTGGTCATCATGCCATAGACTAAATAGTTTTACATTGACTCTCAAACGAAATGGATTATGCCCAACTAGTGCAAAAGCTCAGTACATGATGAACAAGGTCGGTGGACAGTCAGATGAACCTGAGAAATCCACTTTCAGCTATATAATCGAAAAATCAAGAAAAATATGGGATGATGCTCCTCAACCAGTCAAGAGTTTCCCCTGGAACAAGGCGTTTGGAAATTTCATTGAACTTATTCTTGACCTTATACTGGCAGGAGTAAAATACTTATCTCTCCCTGTGTTCGCAATCACATGCATTAGTGAAATGTCTTATTGTGCACATGAAAAGAAGCTATCCCTTGTTCCGCTTCCAATTTTGGTTGGTGTTGCTGTAGCCGGAGTCATACAAAAGGCAGCTGTTGTATCATCCTCATCTCTAAAGGTGATATTTTATAATGTTTTTGATATTGAGGATAAATTCCCGCCAATGGTATATTAGTTACTATATGTGTCTTCAAGTAATGACAATCATAATTTCTTGCCCCCTGTTCCTGGAAGAATGAATTTACGGGACCAAAGTTTTATTTGATTATATTCTGACACCCCTGTGATACTGACTGGATTTTACACCTCCAATATAAAGTTCAAAATTTTACATTTTTTTAAGACTTATTGGAGAGTGATATACGCTTGTAGCATGTGTGCTCATATTTTTTTTGAATGAATTTCACAGCTGTAGGTTTTTTTTTTTTTTTTGGTAACACCACCTATATCTGATGTAACGCGATAATCTTTCTTGTTGCTTTTGGTACATACATATCAAACTCTAGTTTTTTTCAGGTGATGTCAGAAGTCAATGTTCATGAAATTTTCTGTGGAGTTCATAGTTCTTTCATACCTTTTGGCTCACGCCACAAACATATTATTAAGTGACCTAAATGATGTATATTCATTTTCCTTGCTCTTGTCTATGGCAAGATGGGCCTTCTTGTTTGAATCAAACCATAGGAGGAAAGAAAGAGACTTACAGATTTGTATTTTGACAATGGCTATATTCTTGTATGTAATTGTAGAGTGCAGAAGTCCCCTGGCATCTAATTGCGATTGCTATATTCTTCATGTTGCTGAAGTTGCCTGGTCCTTATTACCCATACTGGGGGCGTGTTTTCATTCCACACTTTGCAAATGGAGGACTTTTTAGGACTCTATGGTCTGCATTCCAATGGTATGGAAAGTCCTTAAAGCCGTCAGCAACATCAGCACCAGATTCTGTAGATAGGCTGTAATGCAGAAATACCTAACAGGTATAAACTATCTGGCCCTAAATAATATTCATATATGCCAAAAAGAATTGCTTAGATTTCAATGCATGTCCAGTTTTATCTTATGATTTTTCTGAAAATGACTTTCTGATTAGAATGCTTTTGTTGGTAGTATGATAGATCGGTGGAGAATTTCAATGAATTTTATTGACTTTTCTATCTTCCATAAGCTATGTAGATTTTGTTTGATGTTTTAATTGCTTGACTAGATAGTTTTTCGAAACAATTATTTCACACACTCAACTACCTGAAGAATTAGAGGTTCAAAAACACTGTATTCTTCTTTTGTTATCTCTATGCTAATTGTTTATTTTGCAATGAGTTTGCAGATGGGGAGAGGTGTGAGGTCTCAAAATTAAGCTATTTCGAAGATGTGTTTACCGACCCAATCCATCTCCGCCCTCAGAATTGTGTAGGGAACTCAGAATTGTGTAGGGAAGCGTCACAGCAGCTTTGTCCCTCAAATTTGCCAATTCCTCATAATTTATTGCTATCTTTTAGCTCGAATTGGATATCGAAATGGTAAAGACAAACCATTCCAGAAAAATTATTTTGGTTGGAGAGCATGTAGTGAAGCATGAAATTGAGATTTGTTGCATTTTGTTTTCAAGTGGAATGGTTGAAATAATAGTTCTCTTTGCAACTGTTATTTCCTTGAAATGTTCAATTCCACATTGAGTTGGTTTTGTTTCTCGCTAATTGCTAGAGGAACTTTAAGCGTTTGAACAAAGAAGGTATGCACAAACGTGTTTAGAAACATCGGTTGGGAAATTGCGACAAATTGTTTTACAGAAACAAGAACTCAACTTCTGAAACAAGTTAGAGATAAAACAGAAACGTGTAGGAACAACAAATGGTTCATGTGAAACATAGAACTACTGAATTCTATTATACAGAATGGCTTCTTCCTGTATTTTTCACACACAGCCCAGACTAGAAAATAAAAACTAAGCATTGTCCAACGGTGCCACATCTTTTCCATTACTTGGTACAATCACATTGCATATATGATTTCACCGCTGCTGTCAATGTCAAGATCAGGGTCACTCTCGAGATCTTCCTCCATATCATCATCAATGTCTAGGCTACCAGTGAGATACTGATTTAGACTACTAGACCCGGCTGCAGGGATGGTAGCCTCAGTAATTATCTGCATGATTTCGGCATCACTCTGCATTGGTTGATCTGGCTCCTCGAACTGGTTATTCATCATGTTTTCGTCCATGAGATCTGCCGGGAGGTTCTTCAGAAACCACTCATGATTCCTGATCTCAGGAATATTTATTCTCTGCCACAAAGTAATGGATGTAAGAGGTAAAGTAATAAAGAAAGACACAAGAATTTAGCAGTAACTGACACAGAGAATAAATGGATCTGTGTCTAGAATGGTAAAACCTATGCCCGGAATGAGAGCAAGAGTGTTCTTGTAAGGAAACAAAGTTACAGAACATTAACCAACCTTTGCGGGGTCTGCCACAAAAATCCTTGATATCAAGTGATGGCATTCTGGAGATATATGAACATAATCAGGGATTGAGTACTGAACATTTAAGATTCTCTGAACAAAACCCAGGAAGGTAACTCAATAAGCAATTGAAAGTTGAAACAAGATGATAAAAAGATTGTGATAGGCTTAATAGTACCTGTATTGTCTTACGGAAGTTTTTGGGTTCCTGAGGGTCCTCAAATGGATATGCACCAACTAACATAACATATAACGTTACTCCACAAGACCACACGTCTGCAATCTGGACAAATATTGGCACAGGAGAGTGGAAATTAGTCTGGAACTATGGGTGTAATGTTTACACAGACAAAAAAGATGTTCTAAATTTAGAGTTCAATGGTTTGAACTTTGAACTAGAGTTTATTCAGATATTCTCAATTTTATATTTATTAGCAAACCCCATACAATGAGAGAAAGACAAAATATATAAAGTATTTTAAAGGACTTATGTGTTAACGTTTTGCTCCCATGCTAATGACAAGACTGAGAATAGCTGAATTAGAGAACCAGACATATTTGCACATTTTACCCCATTGTTCCAAAAGAGTACTGTGTCAGGCGTGAGTGATTCCACCCTCATGGCCATAAGTAGTAAGACTGGATCATGCAAAATTAACTAGATACGTTGCCATTTCAGCCTTATTTGAGATCAGTGAGGAAGACGAGACAAGGACAGCTAAATATACAATTTTTAGCTTTTAGACATTTTCAGCTATGATCGAGCTTTGGCTAATTAAGCCACATACCAAGTACACTAAGCTTGGTTTTAAAAGATTGTTGAGTGTATCTTGTAGATTCCTTAAGCCTCGCTATGATCTGAAGTCAAGCTTGAATGTCTGGCTCAAATAAGTTCATTCGGCTGTTATCCTACTCATCAGCCCAAGATTTCATCTCTTAAATTTCTCCTTTCACTATGCCTGCACAAGCATCTATCATATTGTCTTATTACAATCTTTCATCCTTTGCTTGTTACCTTCCCGCATTTTGTTGAATCGTCTCAAAGATCACCATGCAATTGTAAGAATTTTCTATCTTGGTTCCCATTTTCTCTTACCTACCTAATTTCTTTTTCCCCTGAAAATTTTCACCTTCATCTTCTCATTAGACATTTTCTCAGAACAATTATGCGCACACACCCCCGCACATACCCACCCCATCAGTTTATCAATATGCCTCTGCGATAAGGCCCATTTTGATTGTTTGTCAAAAACAAATACTAGAACTGCTAAGTCTGGCTTCCAGCAGCAGGGGCCTAAAACATTTATGCATATCAGCAAGGCTTTAAAGTATCTCTGCAGCATGAAAAGTACATAATGAAACAGAAAACTAAAATACATCATACAAATCAGCAGGCCTCTGTTTCATAAGCCAATCTTTGCATCTATCTGATCAACATGCCACATATAGCAAATTGCTCAACTATCTTGGGAAAAAAATGTTGAAGCAATATAAATACCTTACCTTGCCATCATATTCTCTCTTTAGTAATACTTCAGGAGCAATATATGCAGGAGTGCCGACTGTTGACTTCGGTTGCGAATGCAGCACCGAGGACTGAAATAGGTCAATAATAATTGTAAGTCACACTTGACACAGAGAACAGATACATGAGAAGTATGTACTTTCTTGTCAACATCAGGGATATTAACACAAAACTATGTTCATCATAAGCAACAAGTTCCCAATAAAGGTTAAAATATGATGGTGTTTCTAGACACGTAATAATTTATGAGAACTTGAAGCATTCTATATACCACTGGTTTCAAAAAAAAATGGATCCAGGAATGTGGATGCTGTCACAGATGCAAATCAAAATATCTACTGACCAGCAGGAAAAATACAAGAAAAGAATTTACCTTGGAATAACCAAAATCACAAATTTTCAGACGAGGAGCCGGACTTCCATCCAGCAAAGTGTTCTCTAGTTTCAAGTCTCTATGACATATTTGCTTCAGGAAAATTAAAAATACGTCAGTCGGCAGGTTAGGAAGCATATATTATTTTAAGCACAACCACTAAAGTCTAAAACAGAGTCTCCGTTGAAATACCATAGCATGACAGTTGCTAACCCCAGATATGAGTTGTTGGAAGAAGAAACGTGCCTACAGCAGGATTAGTAGCAGATTCATCAATTTATTGACATAAGGACATCACTGGCAAAAAAAAATCAGCGCAGTAGAAGAAAGTACCTCATCCTCGCTGAATCGCCCTGCACTGCAGATACGCTCAAACAGCTCTCCTCCAGATGCATACTCCATAACAATAGCTAAATGTGTTGGTGTCAATATGACCTGGGATAAATTTTAAAAATGATGAGCAGCAAAAAATCATATTCTGGAAACACATTTCAATTATGCAATGAACTTACCTCTTTAAATCGGACAATGTTGGGATGCCTCAGAGATCTATGGTTAATAATTTCCCTCTTTACATTTTCATCAATCTGTCATTAATTTGGCAAAGTTATACTCAGGGAGCCGGACATCATATTATATATAAATACAGTACTTGGAACCTAGCTGCATATCCTTATCGGCTTATAACTACAAAAAAAGATTCCTAATAAAAAGCATGATCCATTTCGTCAAACACTCAAAACTGAAAAACCATGCTGGTGATTCAGACCAAAGTATGAGTGGTTCCAACAGAAAGAAGCACGGGGAACAGTAAATAAGTGGTTCCAACGTTTGCTTTTTTTTTTTTTTCAAAGATTACATGCATCAGTGCATTGTGCATCAATAGAGAACAAGATTAAATTATCGTATATGTTATGTATCAATTATCATCTGATATTACCATTTCCAAACAGCAATCTCTTTACTTTCAACTCTAGTGTAAATTAAAAGAACAACTAATTAATCCGTATTGTTGGAAGCTGAAAAACTTAAACTTCTCTGTGGAAATAATTTACTTTGGCAGTACAGAGCAACCACACCAAGATTCAATTCCAAAAGAAGAGTTCAAAACATGTGTTATGATAGTCATAGAAATTGGGGGCACTGACCTTCTCACCTCTCTCGATATACTTGACAGCCACAAGTTCGCTGGTTTGCCGGTCCCTCATGAGCCGAGCCACCCCAAAATTACCCGACCCAATATCCTTAACCAGCTCATACCTATCACTATCATGCATTATTGGCAAATCCATCCCCGGTCCTGCCATCGGCGCCGGTCGATCCATCCACCAATAACCTCCTCCTCCTCCTCCTCCAAAAGTCAAACAATCTCAAACCCACCTTACAAAGAAACTTCAAAAAAATCCCAAGTTCCCAAAGCTGAAAAGTAGAAGGAAAATGAACGTCAAGACATTGAATTCTGTGAAGTAAAGAAAGAGACAGAGATCGTTAGTTAGCTTGACCCCGTGAAGCCTCTACTTACCGCAACAGCTCACAAAAATCAAGCTTGCAGCTACCCTTTATTTAGGGTTTTGTAGTGCGTAACTATACTATATTTATATTGCTGCTCGTATATGCACATATGCATATACACAAATTTATATATAAAATCTCTCTGTGGGCGTGAGAGAGAGAGGGAGCTCGTGAAGTAAGGTTGCTTTTGAGCTAATCACACCGACTTCCTCTTCCACGGCATTCCAAAGATAGATGGATATAGAGAGAGACAGGAACAGAGAGACTGGTACAGAGGGAGAGCGATTTTTTTATTTTTTTAATTTTTTGAGTGGACAAAAAGGCAACGATTTATAATAGTAGTTGTACTCTCTGAATCAGTGTAATACAGGTGGCGTCTGAATAATTGCCCATATTTTGATGCTGTTCCCCAATTTAGTTTTCTATTAACAATTTGGTCCACAGGGGAAGAAAAGAGTAGTATTTTACTTATTAAGGTCCATTTGGTATTGATTAAAAACTAAATGATTTATAACACATTTTAAATTTTAAATTGAGACACTTGTCAAATTTTCTTATTGACAATTCACTCCCAAAACACATTAAATAATAACTTTTCAAAAGTTAACTAATCAAATTAAGCCACATATCTTCAAAATTTAAATTTCAAAATATATTATAAGTCAATCTAATTATAAACAATACCAAACAGACCCTAAAATTTTTAACCATGGCTTCCGACTCTAGTGGTGAAGAAGATTGATTCTGAGGAGAAATGAGTGAGTAATTGAAGAAAAATGATGAAAATGGGAGACAATGAGGAAGAAGAGAAAAAGATGGTGGAAGAGACATATAATTAAGATTGGTGATGAAATCCTTAAAAATCTCTACAGTTAAGGTCACAATTAATGGTAGAGTGTAATTTTGAAAGCGCGTACCGTATAATGTCCATTTCTTTGGCAAGGTGTAAATAGGTATATATTAACCAAATGAGCAAATATACTATTCTACGATTTTAAATACATCCACAAATATTTTTTTATCTGAGTTAAATATTTGGACTACATGAGAATTCAGTTGAATAATTTTTTTATTTATGATTGTGAGATAGAAGGTTCAAACTAATAAAAGCTAATAACTTAGCTGAAAGATACATTTCTTTCTTTCTTTCTTTCTTTCATTAAAGGGGAAATAACTTCACATATTATCATCAAATAATCTTGTCCGGAATACAATAAAAATGAAAAGAGGAATACTATCAACCAGAAAAAGCAAGGCCGTTAAAATTAAAAGCAGAAGAGGCAAGAACGTGAGCAATAGTGTTTTTATCTCTAAAAATATGATAGCATTGCCCACAATTGCCCCGTTTAGGAAGATCCCATATCTCTTTGATAATATAATTGGAGCTGTGGGCGCGAATGGTTCGTCTCCAATAATAGTCTGTATCACTTTTAAAGTGTCACCCTTGACATTGCCAAACTTAAGTGATTCGCTTGCGCACACTTCAATCTCTATTTCAATGCTAAAGCTTTGGCCACGTCATAAAAAAAAAAAAAAAAGTTACCTCGTAAAATCTTGTTTTTTAATTTCATGTTTGATTTGATCTTTCATAAAGTCAATATTCAAATCAAATTTAAATCTTCATTATATCATACATCCCTCAATTTTTTTTTTCTTGAAAGGACGTCCCTCAAAAATTTGAAGATCAATCCAAGTTAGAAATATATCTTCATAAAGATTCAACATTTATTTGTAAGAGATATAGGTTCCATTTAAAACTAATAAGCAAACAATTAGAGTAATTTAATTAGTTATAAACTCATTCATAACGAATTCGTTTGCATCTTTTTTCCCAACAGTGCCCAAATCCCAATGGAGCATGGCTGACTTATTTTTTTCTCTATTGTTCGACATTGTTATTAACTAAACGAAATATCACAGACCAACTTACTCATACGTAAAGATTGCACCCCAACTTTCTATTACAGCAATACATTGGGGGGAGTAGTGTATTTTCTCTTGAAGAACACGAAATGACAACAATGACCTTCTCTTCTCTAAATGACGGAAGTACCCCTCCGAGGTTCTTTTATGGTGTGCACGAGAATGCGTTCGTGTGTGCACACGTGGTGGAATGTGATTGGATACAAGGTGTAAACATAGCTTAAAAAGACACTAGTGGCCCCTGTAATATTTATGACACGTTTACGGGCTTGTGAATGGCTGTGACAGGTTATAATCGAGCCGGTCCAATCAATAAACGGCCCTGATTGGTTGTGGAGTGTGCCCAATAATGTGGACCCAAATATCACAACTGCATTGGATAAAAAAGTTTATGACAATGCATGCATAAAATGAATAAAAAATATAATAATATATGCCCATTGTCCGACATAAATATTTTCATTTTTCATACACGTGAAGAAGAATTGAAAATGATCTGTCGGATTGGTCAATGATCTCCGACTATATGTATATATGATAGGATAACTTTGCTTATGACAGAAGACCGAGATTACATTAAAATTGTAATTGTTATTATTTAAAAAGTTAAATTTATGGGGTTAGTCTGAAAAAGTGAGCGAATTGAGAAATATATTTTGAGATTTTAAGATACTAGAAGTAAGCAACGTGTGAATTTGACCAAGTACCGGAAGATGACACTCCACATATAGTTTCGTATAACATCAGTCGCTGATATAATTATGAAATTAATAATGTGCTCACATAAGTAATTGATATAATGCCGTAATACTATCTGATTTCGTTATGTCACTAGATATCTGATGCATGGAACCTACTAACACAAAGTGTGCTTTACTGCTTTATATGTGAAAAGAAACCGTGTTTGTAACATATTTTAAAATTAATAATCGTAAAAATGTTTATGGATACTACTAACAATGTTACATTTAAATTTTAGACGCAGGAGTCAATTTAAAAATTCGTCTGTCACTAACAACCTTAACATGCAACATTAAGGTTAGTAATAACCCTAATAATGTTATAAAGATATGTAATAAAAACATACATGGAATTATTATATAATCACGACAATTACAACATGGTGTGTAATTTTTCAAGAAAAATACTATTTATAAGTACTTATTTGGGCAATTGTTTTCAAAATAGGGTAGATTCACAATCTTACCCATGTGTACAGTATGATTGATGAAAATAATTTAAAAATTAGACGGTGAATTTACCCTATTTTATACAACATTTCCTGAATGATTACTTACAAATAGTGGAATTGATTTTTTCAAAAAGTCATTGTAATAATTATGTAACTATAATGAAGTTCTATTGAGATTTTAAAGAAGCAAAATAGGCATTAACTGGAAATGGGACAAATTAATAAGAAAATAAATACTTTACACACGTTCTATTTTCTATGTAGCTGTATATGGATCAAGGGAATTTGTCTTAATAGTAAAAAAGCATATTCTTTACATGGTCATTTGACTTGAATTTGGGTCATCATTCTTGCCTAGACTTGGTAAAACGAGCTTAGCTTGACTTTACAGAGCCTTCCATGATCGGCTTGAACTCGCTAGCTAGCGAGCTAAGCTTGACTCACCAAGTTGAAACTGTGTTGAGACACAGACTCGAGCTTGTATTTTTACGAGCGGAGCACGAGCCGTCTACATCAATTCATTAACTTTTTCTTTTTTAAATTTATTAATTTTGATGAGTAGTTCACTGAGGTGCATTCGTGCTCAACAAGCATCTAAGGTGATTCGAGCTGAGCCAACTCATCGAATCAAATGAGTAATCACTATTCGGGCTCGGCCTCGTGTTGGCTCTCAACAAGTCAAGCAAAGCTCGGCGAGCTAAATTGTCAGCTCTATCCCTAATTTGTACTATAAAAAAAAAAAAGTAATAATGTGATATTGATATATGGTTTAAGCATAACATGAATTTTACCCTACACCCATGTGGGGTGTAATATGCATAGGTGGTTGATATAAAAATGGTAGGATTCATTTCAACCACTCATATATTGCTACATATCCGTATGTTAACATTTTTGGTAAGTATAAACCCTATGATTTAATTTTTAAATAAAGAATGCAATTATAACACATAAAAAATTTCTATTGTGTAAAAGGTAATTACAATATTGATAACTAGTTAAACTATTAGTGCGTTGCACAGGTAGAAAAACTTATTAAATTATATCATGAGATAGTTGCATAATAAATCTTCAATATTTGTATCCCCATAAAAATATAAAAATACAAGTATATATTAATTGAATCAATAAGAGCAATTGACTTAGTAATCGTGAAGTTCAAGATCATTCAAAAGACAATCTACATTCTTACATCTAATCTCTTGTACATATGCAATAATGGGAAAAATCTATTACCATCATTCAATACATTCGAAAACGTAAGTTGAACAACAAAAGTATAATATTATCAAATTTAAATTTGTCATCTCTATAATTAAAGTAAGCAAAAATATAAGTGATTCCAACCAGAATAATAGATTATGAAAGACAAAATATGAGTCAAACAACATATCATAAATATCAAAAATATTTATTGTAAATATTTTTAGGTATAGTTTTTGGAAAGATGAAATGTCATGAAAATTCAAATAGAAAAATGTGTTATAATTTACGTCTAGTTTATTGAGTCATTATCAACTCAAGGCATCGTATTATACACTAATTCTAAATTTTCAGATTATCATATATTTCAATTGAAGCAATGTCATATATGGAAGTGTTTGCAGAAACAAATGGCGCTTCTCCGAATTTAGTTGTTTTTAATAAACTTTTGAGTTCCGCCAACTAGGACGTGACATGTGGCACGACGTGGCGCCATACACTTGGACGATAGGGTGGTAAATTGCTCGAGAAGTCCTTATACTTTGAGTTGTCTTATGATTAAATCATAACATTTTGATTCTCGTTACTTGAGCCTTTCACTTAATGGGGTTTTACAATTAGGTTATTAACTTCAAGAATGCTACCTAATAACCACATTCTTTACCTCTAGGCTCCCTTGAGTCATAATTCTTTGAATTCTTGTGACATTTCAAACGGTTATTCGATCATCGTCAAAATAATATTTACATTATCAATAGCACACTCATGTGGTTAACAATTACATTGTCAATAGCAAAATCGCATGAAAAATTCATCATTGTCAATATACTGTCAATAATCACCTTCTAATTTCAATTCATTGTCAAAATACCGGTCATATTGCCATGGTCTAAATCTTGGCGTTTATTTGAGTGACAATCTCATCTCCTTGCAACTCGATATGATCATGTTGTTATATTCTACTTTTAGACGTTCAATTGAATACTAATCTTGTACTCTTATGATTGAGGTAAGAAATGTGTCTCTTTATTATGAAAATAACTATCGTATTACTTAATTTCTTGTTAAATTTTTGCGGGATGTTACAATCTACTCCCCTTAAATAAATTTCGTTCTCGAAATTCACTAAACATTATAGCAATACTATTATTTTTAAAAGCATAGTACGCAACCGGATCGTCCTTATTTCAAAGAATTGCTTCCACTGTGCACTCTCATTTCTTTTATCGCTAAGTGCACGAGTGGCGCTCGAGTTATTAATTCTTTTTTATGCATGAATTTCTCATCCACCTTTTATGCCGAAGTTCAAAAATCAAATCTATTTTTCCTCCTTAACCCAAATATATCATAAGTTCCAAAGTTGGGTTGAGTAAATATTCAAAATTTTAACAATCCAGTTACCCGAAACTTTATTTAAACTTTATTCAAAATGGTTTGGACTACCAGTTGATCATTTACCAATAACAATTAGCAAAATTTGATTCCTTGAATCATATTCTCTTGAAACTATTCCAAGTACGTTCTCGATTTTCAAGCTAGTGTTTCATACTTTTTTCATTAATCAAATTGCAAGGACTAAATAAGGCAAGAAGGGAAAAACCAAGTCGGTTTTAGAATTTGACAAAATAGAGGAATGTAGGTACAAGAAGAATTAGGAAAATAACAAATAATGCAGAACTTAGAAGGGTTGATGCCCCATGAGATTAAACAAAGTTAGAGGGAAAACAAACAGAAACATGACGTAAATTTTACATAAGTCCATTGTCGAGCAATTAAGGTTTTCTAGATTGCAAGAAGGACCATTGTCAATAGGTAATAACCAAATAATTCCAGTAGCTTAATCAAAATGACAATAAAAGGCATTAGCGAAGTCATGTAATGAAAAACAAAAGGCAATAAAAGTGATAGAGGGCAAAAGAGGATTTCTGAGATGACAATCAGACAATCAAATTATCAAAAATAGCTGGGAGCAAGAAAAGAAAGGATAAGAGAAGTAACAAATTCTCCCCAAGTTTCAATTTTTCTCAAGGTACTAATATCGACCCATATATCAAAGACGTTTTGAATAGTAGACAAGGCATAAGGCCATTGGCACAAGGGAAATTAATAAGGAAAATAATAAATAATCAAGAATTTCAAAAGAGTTAATATTCCTAGCAATCAAACCATGTTGAAGGAGACAAAGGCGGAATCATGCAGCTCTTTGTCAAATAAATAAGGTTTTTGAAATGGTGAGGAGAACTATTATGGATAGATAATAATCGAAGAATTTCATGAGTTTAATCAAATGGTACCAAAAGTTATTGAACAGAGGCATATAGCCAAGCAAAGGTAATAATAGAGAAGCCCAAAGGAGATTCCAAGCTTTCAAATAGACAATGAAGGACAATCAATAATAGGTGAGAACAAGAAAAAGAAAGCATAAGGGAAGGAATAAATTTCAATTTTACTAAGACCTGATGTCGATTCGTGTATCAAAGGTAAGTCTTTGCAAACAAGTTTCCATTTTATCAAAGAGAATTTTCATAGTTGAGTTATTCTTGAGAATAACACAAGACAAAGTTTAGGATCAAATGAAGGGTTAACAAAAAAATTAAGGTCTCAAAATAAAGGGGTTACTAGTACCAATAAGAGAGATGTTCTCAAGTTCAAGTACAAAGAAACGAAATTTTGTTGACGAATAAAGCGCAAAGTGGGGTTTATTAATAATACAAAGGGAAGAGATAACGTCAATCAATTATAGGCAAAGTGTTATATCCAAGAAATAAAATTTTTCAGGCAAGAAATACAAAATAAGTATTGGGTCTAGCGAAAGGAAATAAGTACTTCAAACAATTTGCCTGAATGGATCTTTCAAGAGGGTCCTTTTCTAGTAGAAATTGAAAAGATATTATTTCCACAGTTTCTCAGTAGTTCAAAGGATCACATGACGAATAGCAATTGTTGGCAATTTAGGGGGCGTGCAAAAATTACATCTATAAGAAAATTAGGTTCGGCAAAACAAATTCTTGGATTGAAAAGCATTGAAAATTTTAGGTAAGACAATAAGTGTTCCAAGATACACTGAAATGATGTGCAAATGTTTATTGGGACATAATTATGAATGAGGCAATAGACCAAATCAAAGGGCATAAAATGAGCAATCTTTCATGCTAGCATATTTGTATATTTCTTTGGAGTAATCAATAAAAATTATAGATTCAACAAGAATTCAAAAGAAGTTGAGGACTTGAATTCAATTTATTTGCCATGCCCTTGCCACATATATGTTTACTATCAATTCAATTTTCAAATCAAAGTTACAATTCAAATTAATCATTGTTTTTGACCAATTTCTATAGATGTCAATATTTTCAGGGTCACTTAATCTATTAGTTCAAAACAATTCTATCAATCCATTAATCAAAACAATTTCATCAATTCATTACAATCATTTGGTTAGATTCTTAATTGTCTATGAGTTTAATTCATGGCTCAAAATTTGTTACTACATATTATTTCATAATTAAATTCTTAACGATTACTTTTGTTAAATATTTTGGATACACCTCAATAAGCAAAACTTATATTGCTTATAAAACAAATCATCCATCTATTTCTTCGTTTGTCCAAAATTGTACTTTAACAAGTTGGTCAAATATGAGAAATTTCAACAATTCTATTAGGTGATGAGATTTAAAGAAGTTAAGGTTTGCTCCATGCATCAACATGTCCCATTATATTCAAAGACCAAAGAAATTCAAAGGTCAATAACAAGATTAGTGCAAAAATTAAAAAAAAAATCAAGTTTAAACAAGAAAAGTATTGAACATTGGGTAAACTTTGGATGTAAAATGGCCAAAAGAAATCATTTTAATTGAGATAAGGGTCAACCGTGTAGGGAAAAATAGAGTTTGAGGCTTAAAAGAGCAAAATTAAGTTCTTGGAATCGATCTAGAAAAAATCAAAAATCTCAAGGACTTGAATGGAATTTTTGAAAAACTATCTGAGGTGCTGTGCGGCCGCATACTTCATTCGTGTGGCCACATGGGGATCACCGACTTACCCCCTAAAAAAAATCTATTGCCCGCTACCTGCGGAATGTATTCCGCGGTTGGCCGGGGGTGCCATGCGGCCGCATGGCCCATCTATGCGGCCGGATGGTAAATTTTTTTTTTTTTTTTTTTGCTTGAGATCAAATCAAAAACTTTTATCTTTCTCTTCCAATTTTTCTTGCCTTTATTACAATTGATAACATTATTATCAAACAATATATTGTCATTAAATGACTTGATAACCTTAAATTCTTATGTTATCTACTATGTTGTATGATTCATTTTCTCAATCTTTCTTGAGTTTGTAAGATCAAACTCCTCTAAAATAGATTCAATGTCAATGCATGCCAATAGGTTACATATTACTTTAACTTTTATTTCCCATAAATTTTACCCTATGCAGAGTATTCATAAGTTAGTGAGTAGTAACTTACTTGCAAGTTGGTTGGTCGATACCTCGCGCGGAGTAGGTTATGCATATAGTATCCCTAGAACGTTGCTTTGATACCATTTTTGTCACGCCCCCACTAATTTTACAATATTTTCAAATATTTATATTGGTCAACAAGTTCAATAGCTGAAGCTTTTATACAATCCATGGAGAAAGCTTTTGTACAATCCATGGGGACGGGATGTACAAAACAATCAAATTATTCTTAGTTTTACATTTGGTATAGTTAATTGCTTAAACTAACAAGTTATTTAATTTTAAAGAATCATTAAACTAGGCTTGCATTCCTATCATGCCCCCGCTAATTTATAATATTTTCGAATATTTATATTGGTCAACAAGTTCAATGGCGGAAGCTTTTATACAATCCGCGGGGACGAGACGTACAAAACATTCAAATTATTCTTAGTTTTACATTTGGTATGGTTAATTGCTTAAACTAACAAGTTATTTAATTTTAAAGAATCGTTAAACTAGGATTTTTCAATAAAAAGCGAAGAATACAACAAGTATATTAATACGTATGGCTCGTTGATTAAAAACAAAGCCGAATCATTGGAAAACTTTTAAATTGAAAAGTAAGCTTCAACTCATTATAAAGATTATCATATATATTATAAGATATATATTATAGAGAGGTGGGCATACTTATAAATACAAAAGATATTAAGTTCATAATTGATTTTGTCATATCTTCAAAGACAGGTTTCTACTACATGCAAAACTCTACTCCCGTTCGCAAGCATGCTCCAACTTATGGCTTGCCTTGCTTTTCAAGTATCTTATCTTCAATCATCTGTAAAATTTGTAGAAAGAGGGAGTGAGTACGAAGTACTCAGTGTGTAACAAAACCCTTTGATTCACCTTTTATTTGAAAGATTTATTTTTAAGAAGACCATTAAATGCACAAAACTTTTCAATGTACAAAAGGGTCTTATCACTAGTTAAATTACTACCCGTGGTGCGCGCAAGACTCATATCAATTCAATCATGGCCATGTATAATTATGTGGATTCACATTCGAATCCCAGTTGACCCCTACCAGAATTCCAAACAATTTAATACAATTACAATTCAAATACCACACTAATCGTCACTTATCTCCGTATCATTAGACGACTCCTAGTATGGCAACAAGACAAAGCAAATACAAGAAGGGTAGAACATCAACTAGTGATTCAAATGCAATAATCAATCTTTCTTTTCAATGCATCAACATCCATGTTTATCTCATGGAAAACTTCAATCAAAAGATGTGCTTATCGTATCAAAACCTTATGAATACTAAAAAGGAATCAAAGCATTAGTTACTCACCTCTTTAACTTGATTTTTCCAAAGATTCGTTGAGTTGTTGACAAATTCCTTTAAAACCTTCATTTTCCTAGATCAAAGTGGTGTTTTAAGTCGTATTTCTTATACTTATATATACATATATATATATATATGAAGGTGGGGCATTTCCAAATACAAGGTTTTAGGGGTTGTTCTTCTCCCCTTATCATTTTTGGACGAATTTTTCCCTTTTTATACATTTGAGAGGCTTGGCATTTATCAAGAGATGGGACAATTGACATATATATAGAGATAGGGTCATGGAGTGGGGAAGGGAAAGGGTCGGTTGGGAGGTTTGAGGAAATCCTCATCCTTCCTTCCCTATTTATAACCGTAAGAAATATCCGAATTTAATTGTTTTTAATAAACTTTTGAGTTCCGCAACAAGGACGCAACACATGGCGCGACGTGGCGCCGTACACTTGGAAGGTAGGATGATAAATTGCTCGAGAAGTCTTTATACTTTCAGTTGTCTTATGATTAAGTCATAACATTTTGATTCTCGTTGCTTGAGCCCTTTCATTTAATGAGGTTTACAATTAGGTTATCAACTTCAAGAAAGCTAACTAATAACCACATTCTTTACCTCTAGGCTCCTTTGAGTCATAGTTTTTTGAATTTTTGTGACATTTCAAACTGTTATTCGATCATCATCAAAATAACATTTACATTATCAATAGCACACTCATGTGGTTAACAATTACATTGTCAATAGAAAAATCTCATGGTTAATCCATTATTGTTAATATATTGTCAATAACCACCTTCTAATTTCAATTCAGTGTCAAAATATCGATCATATTGCCATAGTCTAAATCTTGACGTTTATTTGAGTGACAATCTCATCTCCTTGCAATCCAATATAATCATGTTGTTATATTCTACTTTTAGACGGTCAATTGAGTACTAATATTATACTCTTATGATTGAGGTAAGAAAGGCTAATTGGCACCATATAACCCTGTCCTTTGCTCTTTTTGTGCTATCTAACTTCATCTTTTCTATCTTGACATTTATAACCCTAAATCCCACCTTTTTTGCACCATCTAACCGTACTGTCAATCTCCATTAAAACTTGCCGTTAATGTGCCATTTCTTTACATCTTCTCACTTACCCACAAATATTATGAAGGGTATTGATGTCCAAAAATATTACCCGCAAACTGCCTTTCGCCAGTTAACAAAATTGGTCTTATTAACTTTAATATGCTTACATATATATCCATAACAAATTAAATTGAATGTTGTAACCCACATTAAATATTTTACAAAAATATATATAATTTAAATAATTGTTACGTAATATTCTCCCAATCATTTTATGTTATAAATTTATCCATTTGTCCAATCGTAATATGTTTAACAATAGCTAATATTTCTACATGAAGCTTATTCATTCAAAATAGTATGGAATAAACCATCAAAACCGCCAATGAAAAGATTGCTCGCACTGATGAACGGTTGAAATTCAATCAATTACACAATGTAACCACCCAATTGTACAAAATTAACACTAATTAAAGAAACTTATAAACCAATCCAATTCTGCCTACTACACAATATAATCATTAAGTGAGGAAACCTTCCAGTAGTTAAAATATGTTGCAATCTGTATTTGACAATAATGAATGAAAATATGCATTATCCAAAATATATGTATTGACATGTCAATAAAAAGACTTTGTAAGAAAAAAAAGTTTTGTTAGCCCAACATGTCCACCGATCCCTAAATTTTTAAACACTAGATCAATACAAAAGATACAAAAAATTATATTCTAAAAAATTATATTCTAAAGGATAGAAATTCCTTTCACGCCAAGGGATTTGGTGGAGGTGGTTGTGGCCCTTTGTAAGTTCGCTTATTGTGTCCAGGCTCACTACATTTTTTATACCTCATAATTATTACAGACCTGCTGCTCTTACTTGATGAGGCATGTGCTTGCTCACCCGGCTCCTTTCTTCTAGCCTTCTTTGGTCTTCCAGGTTTTTTCTTAGTAGTGAAAGGTGGTACTAACGGCTGGGTCCCTGTGTTTGGCCACAATTCTTGTCCAGTCATTGGTGCAATGTTGTAAGAATAGGTCCTCAAATATGTCTCTTTCTTGTACACATCATCTATATACTCCATCACTGGGAAATTTCTTGAGCACAAGGCAGCAATTGCATGAGGACAAGTTATTCCTGTAAGAGCCACGACCTGCAAGTACATGTTTTAGATGTTAAACACACTGCATTCACGTTCATTGAAGTGTGCCGTACCTCAAATTTCATATTCCCGCATAGTCTACATGTTGATTCCCTGCTAGCTTCTTGTTTTTTCTCCAGTATCTTCACAATCTTTGGACCTACCTCATTGTGTCAACAGTCACATGCCTCTTTCTTGCTTACAGTTCGCTTCATTAAGTAAATTCTAATAGGTTCAAGCAGTAGAAATATCGGTTTTTCTCTAGTGGCCAAGATTGTGCTATTAAATGACTCATGTAGATTATTTAACAATATGTCTGAACATCTTCTTTCTCTAAAGTGTGATCTGCTCCATTGTACAGCAGGCTTATCGAACAGCCAACCATATACCGGGGATCAAGCTCCTTCAGTTTTTACATTTCAGCTTCCCAATGTGATATTGTAGTCGCCCTAGCTGAAGACCAAAGAAAATTCAGATCAAAGCCAACCCTTTATGTTCTCCACTAAAGTTGTTATATAGATGTCTTACACAAAACCTATGCTCTGCCTCACTATACAATGTTTGAACAGCCTGAATCAAGCCTTTTTGTTTGTCTGAAATAAAAGTCCACCATCCAGAATGATGAATCTTCAAATCTATTCCCAGCAAATCCAAAAACCAAGTCCAATTTCCTCTATCCTCTCTATCAACTACAGCATATGCAATAGGGTACATGTGACTGTTCCCATCAACTCTAACTGCACTTAGTAGTTGTCCTCCCTGCTCAGTCTTTATAAAACAACCATCAACTCCAACTACCTGCCTACATCCATCTAAGAACCATTCCTTCAATGCTCCCAAACACATATACAATCTATGGAACTCACCACCATGCCCCTTGAGTTCTGCTGTGCTTCCAGGGTTTGTAGCTTTTAACTGCTCACAATAATCCCAAAGTATCCTATAATTCTGTGCAACCCCTCCTTTGATAATATTTGTACATTTTGCTCAACATCTATAGAATTGCCACCAAGAAATATCTCCTAACCCTTCTACCTTAACCTTATCACAAAAACCTCCTAAACTTAACTTCAGCTGCTGCCTAGACTTAGATGTATACCTATGAGTTAAATACGTTGAAGATACCCTCCTATTTTTGAACACCATAGGACAAGTATGCTTTTCTTTGTATGTCCACACAATGAAATTGGAAGTTCCCTTTTCATGTTTTGCATACAAAATCTACGAACATTTAGTTTTACATTTTACTCTAAACCTGTCTTTTTCATCTTTTACCACTTTAGATCCCTATTGGCACTGATGGCATACTCATTCACTGCATCTTTAAGAATTCTCTTTGACTCAAAGACTTAATCTATAGCAACAACATTAAAGAAAATTATAAACTTGAATTTCTCTTTAAATAAACAAAAATGAGAATAAAGAGGAGGATAAATCTTCAATGAATGCTATAAGGTAATATCTAAGTTGATTTGCTTACTAGTTCTAAAACGAGGCTCAGTCATATCAGTGCTCGGATTAAAAACATGTTCTCTTGGACTTTTTGTACCACAAAACTCCTCTTGTTCACTATCTAGGCTCCCCAGTTCATTAGAGTCTCCATAGTCCGAGTCTTCTGCTGCTATCACATCTCTAATCAGGTCCTCCATGCCCAAGTCAATGTTTACATTTCCATTTCCATTTCCATTTATGATCTTGTCCTCCTGAATCTCTTCAGCATCAGTCTCATAATCAGAATCTTACATGTCAAAATCATCATACTGGGCTTGATGTGTATTTTCTTCCCCATTGTTAGTTTCTTCTTCTACATGTTGCTGCTGCCTGAGATCATATGTTAGGTGAGTTCATTTTCATGGGGCATCTCAGCTGTTTCATTAATATCATTTTCAGGCACTCCAGTCCATGCAAAACCTTGTTCACAATGATTCCAAACGGCTTGCTGATCTTCATTCAAGTCTTCAATGCAAAAATAAATAAATAAATAAACAAAAGAACTATATATAAAATGAAGTATATATGCATGACATTGACTTAGAAAGGAAACCCTTTTAAGCTAACCTTGTTCTGCCTCTTTATTGAAAAAAGTAAGATATTTTTTTCCCTGTGACGGCTTACGGCTAATTGCCCAATAGGGCACTTTTTCCCTAGTTTTCTAAAGATAATGACAGTGGCAATTTTAAGATAGTACAAAACAACACCCAGTATCGAAAATAAACACAAATAGAGGAATCAAACCAAAGAAAACAAAAGGCGAGAACAAAGATAACCAAAGACCAAGAACAAAACTAGCCAAAATAATATAAAGAAGCACCACCAAAAGATCAATAGAAAAGAATCCAAGACACTGTATAAAGCAAGATAATACAACATATATGCACAATAATTGAATTATCAGTGAAAATGATTTCTCGAATACTATCCAAAGGGAAAAATTTACCGTAGATCGGTGACTTTTCACTGTTAAGCCTCATTCTCGGACGACCATTATCCATCACTGAACCAGAAATCTCTTATTGGAGAGCGGTGATTTTTTGTTGGACTTTATAATTCTTCTTTCATGATTTTAAGGATTTTGAAGGGTTTTTCACGGTTTGTTCTTTTATGAAAGTTCAATTGCCAAGTTCATTTGATTTTAGTATGAAAAATGACCAGGCTACCCTTTTGATTATTTAGGTGTGAGAAATAAAATCTGCATCGGAGATATGAAAACGGCAAGTTTTAACGGAGATTGACGGTGGGGTTAGATAGTGTAAAGAAGGTGAGATTTAGGGTTATAAATACCAAGATAGAAAGGATGAGGTTAGATAGCACAAAAAAACTAAAGGATAGGGTTATATGGTGCCAATTAGCCAGGTAAGAAATGTGTCTATTTACTATCAAAATAACTATCATATTACTTAATTTCTTATTAAATTTTTGCGAGATGTTACACCAATAACCATTTCTACGTGGTGGCTTCAATTCTTGAAATAGCAGGCTTGGCTATAACGAGTTGCCAAAACTTTAATTGCTACATGGTAAAAAATTCATTTAGGAAACATGTGAGCTAATAAGCCCAGTAAGTAGAGTTTTTGTAAACAAACATACTTTGAAAAGTCAAAAATACATCTTTTACAAAAATCTCATATAAAATGTACAAAAAAAACTTTTGGTTTTCATAATAATATTCAATATAAATAAAATATCATCATCAAGTAGCGTTCATTTCTTATCAAAGCATTTATGGAATCTTTGCAATACTAGATATCATGAAAATTCAAGTCACTCTAAGAATCGTCATAAAATCCTCCCCAAAGAGCATCCATATTCTTATGTCATCATGTAACCTTATTTATTTTATGTCATACGCACATAAACCAGCTTGGGCCATAGGTACCTTATGACCTCTTTACCCTATGTGGCAAAACAACTAGCTTGAGCCATAGCTAGCACATTAGGCCCCTTCGCCTAGGCGGCATGTCATATTAATAGCTTGAGCCATAGGTCCCTTCGCCCTTAGGCGGCATTTTCAGAACGTTGGATACAAACTTGGGAGTTTTCATACATCATAATTCGTATTTTAACTCAAACATTTCTCTAAAAATCGTGAACCATTATTCTATATAAATATTCATATGAACTTTTCTAAAGAAAATATCAACATTTTGAAATTTCATAGAAATATATTCGTCATAAAACATTGCAAGTTTATGTGAAATCAAAACATAGCATATTTCATTTAGAAAGAAAGAAAGAGGAAAGATTCTACTCACCGGCTATGTAGCAATATGGCTCCCTTCATGGTTCATTTTCTTTTTAACTTTTATCATTTCCTGTAATATGATATAAAAATTCTACTTAAAATCTAATTCTTTTCTATTTCACAATTCACACATGCAACTCATTTCTTTTACTTATCTTTTCTCAATTCTATTATATTCTTCTAGTTTATTTACTAGTTAAAGATTTTCTAGTTCAACTAACTTTATCAACATGAAATTTCCTTTTAGATTTCAAGTCATTTATTTCATTAAATACTTTAAGATTTCTTCATTTTCCAATAGATATATGGTTATTGATTTCTTGTAATTATTCTAAAATTTTCTTCATATAAACAATCGTAATAGTATCACAAATTAGAGTCTCAATTACCCACTAAAAATAAACAAAATCACTAGTCTCCTTAACCTTTAGTTAAATTCCTATATTTGCTATTAGCATTAAGTTGTTCATTACTTACATTTATTCCCAACTTCACCAATTTCTTCAATTACCATAATATTATAACACCAACTTATATGTAAATTTTCAACTTCTTTTCTCCATATAAAATTTCATCTTCATACTAGCCAAGTAATAACTTCTTATACTAACTTCATGAGCCTCAAATTTCATAACCAATAATGATTTAATGCCACTAATTATACTAGTTTATCCCAATCCTTGTATAGTAGTTTCTAACCTGGGCCTAACCTGTACTCTTGAGTTTTCATTGAAATATGATTTAGTGAACCCCAAAAAAAAAAAAAAAAAATTAAAATATTCATATCACCACCGAGGCGGTGAATCTAAAATAGAAGAAAAAAGATAGAAAATAAATAAGTAAATAAATAAATAAATAAATAAATCAAGCCACCCAAAAAAAAAAAAAAATTCTAACGCAATGGAGATCACCACCTTCACAGGTGAGAAATTGCATATATATATATATATATATATGATAAAACGTTTTAACAAGGTAGATACGTACTGATGTAAGTGGTGGTGAGATGGCGAATGATAAAGGGGACGGCGATGCTGATTAATGATAATGCTAATTTTGTAACGTTTCAAAAAATTTTAAGAATGCCATAGTGTATTTTGATGATGATTGAATAATTACTCAAATTTGGTTCAACTATAAGCCATACGGTTAATAGATTTTCGCTCAAATAATGCCAAAAGCAAATAATAATAATAATAATAATAATATGTGGTACTTGGTTAGTATGACCCAAAAATATAATACCTTAATTGTAGAATCACATTAAGTAGAGGGATTCCATGAGTAATAAATGAGTGAACTATAAAAGACCACTTGTACACATAAGAAAATAATCACAAGAATAAAACTAAGGAAACACTTGGCATACCTTGTTGGCAAAAGCTTCCCAAACCTCCAATTGGACTCACTTCTACTGGCCAATCTCAAAATTATCTACGAACAATTGGGCAAATTTTCATAGGTGGAACTCAAGACTTTTCTCGAAAACAACTAAGAAATTCGTCCATAAATAGAGAATATCATAGAACACCAAGTAAAGTTTCTAAAAAGACTCTCTTTGCACTTGAAGAAAAGCCCTCATCATATATAAAAAGAATCCCAACTTAAAACATCACTTTGATTATAAAATATTAAGATTTTGTAGGTACTTTTCAACCTAAAATTGTTCAAGAATCTTTGAGGAAAACAAGACAAAAGGTAAGTAACAAATGTTTTAATTCGCTTGAGCATTCATGAGTTTTAAGAAGAACATGTATTTTGGTGCATTGCTATGACAAGAAACAAATTGATTAAATCATCAGTTGATACTCTATCCGTCTTGTATTGGCTTTACTTTGTTTTATTGTCCATCTAATAATTTCAAAATAGGTGATAATCAGTATAGTGTATTGTTTTGTATTTGTATTATATTTTGTTTGAAATTCCGGTAAGGGTCAACCAGAATTGGATATGGATCTACTTGATCATATGTTGCCATGATCGAATTGGCATTGTATGATATAAATGTGCAATACTTGTAATAGTTTAACTAGTGATTGAACCCTCTTGTGCATTCAAAGTTTTGTACATTTCATGTTTTCTTGAATTTGTGATTAAACACGAGTTCTTGTAACAAAAAGGGCGAATCTAAATATTGTGTTACTCACTGAATACGTTATACTCACTTCATGTCTTACCATTTTGTAGATGTTCAATTGTAAAGTATATGAAAGACAAGTTGAAGATCGGAGCATGTCTTCGAATTAGAGTAAAATCTTGCATGTAGTGGAAACAGATTTGTAGGGATAATATGAAGATGCACCATGGTTGCTAATGTACTTGGGAATAATCTATGAACTTAATATCTTTTGTGCTTACACTCATACTCACATTTATCATAATAAGTTTATGATGAATAAACCTATGTTCTTTACCTAATGTAGTAATCTAACAAAAAGGTAATAGTTATAAGAACAAATATAGGTATAGGTGTATATGTATATATGGGATACTTATTAGATAATATGAACGTGAAAGGATGACTTTTGTATTGATTGGAAGCCTAATTTCAATGGAGTGATGATATTTATTTAGACTGGAGATTGGTCTCCAGTCTAGTTGGCATCACTACATTGGATGATAAATTGATATGCATACACACATTAAGGTCCTTATTTATTCAATGGACAATAAAGAGCTGACAACAAGACTAGAGATTGGTCTCATGTCTAGATAAATAGTATTATTCTTTTGAATGTAAGGGTCTCCCAATCCCTTAAATTCGGCGAGTTAAGCAATAAAATTTACTTATAATCATAGTCTGTTATGTGTTCTCTACATCTTGTGTAATCTTAATTATAATGGTGCTAAGAAATTGTGCATGAAAAGAAAATTGAAATAACTGATTCTACTTGTGAGTGTTGATGATGAGAAAGGTTTGCAAATATTTGCAACTTTGAAAGGAAATTCGGTAATTAACTATAGAGTTGTTTTGGATTTCCTAATCTCAAAGACAAGTTTATAAACTATATAACAACTTTGCAATGATTTTTCAAACAAACTTGTTAGTTTTATACGTCTTGTCCCTTATTATTAGTACATATTAAAAAATAAAAATGAGAGCTTCCACAAATAAACACAAGAAATACAACAATATTGAATCATATGAGGGGGGCGTGACAAATTTGTTGTGGTGGCGATTTTGTGGTGGTGATGGGGAATGAGCGTGGCAGTGGGATGAAGAAAGTAATGAACAAGAAACCTAATTATTAAGCAATAATAAATATATTTCAAATATTTTTTCTAAAATTATAAATTCTAAAAAAGTAATAACAAGGGCAAAAAAAAAAAAAAGGAAAAAAAATAAATTAAAGCTATATTTTTGCAAACTGAAAAGGTGGATTTGCAGTTAGTTTCTATTCACAAGGTATAAATCAAACCCCTTTTCAAATGAGTTTACTATTTATCTAGTCTGCAGTCTAGTTGACATCACAATCTTCGATGATCAGTTGATATATACAAATGCATGGGAGTCATCATTTATTTAATGACTAATAAAGATATCACAACTAGACTGGGGATAGCATTGTTCTATCAAAAGAAAAAGGGTAAATTAGCTAATTTCCTCTTTTTTGTACGTTATTATGGCCCAAAGTCGAAAGAAGATGAGGGCCTAACCAGAATAATTGCTCTAAAGTAAAATCACAACATCTAAACCTTCTTCTTCATTCAATTTCGTGTCACCACGCCGAACTGCCACGTTCTCCCGTCACATTGCTGTGAAGCCGGTAATTTGTTCTCTTTTCGCTAATTTCCTAACCCTAATTCCTTTTGAAATCCTAGTTTAATTGGATTTGGGAGTTTGTTCTTAATTTGTTAAGAAGATTTTTTGATGTTTTTATCCCAATAATGACTTATGAAGGGGTATGATTTCTTCAGACTTTCTTGGATGGAGGTGCTGGAAAATTACACGGGTTTTGGACTTTGGTTAAAATTGAATTTCTTGAAAGATCTAAAAAGAGTATGGACTTTTCATTCTCAGATATATGTGTCCCTCTTCCCTTGTTTCCTTCCCCTACTATAGTGATCAAAGCACAAAATTATGAAGTTTTCATTTGATAGCTTTTGCCCCTAAAAATGACGTGCAGTATTTAGATAACTTTTTGACACGTTGTAATGCGTTTTTGTGATATTATACTAATCTTTTAGAATACATTTTGGTTTTCGTTTCTTTTTAAATTTAATGTTGGATACATTATTGTGTTTTTCACTTTATATGATCCATTTCGTGATAAAAGTTAATTATTTGTTGCTACGCTAAGGTCCTATTTTTAAACTCACCTCAGGCCTTAGAAATCACAGGGTTGGCCCAGGTGAGCACTCGGCAGGCCAGCATCTCGAGTTGCCACCTTGTCGGTCCCTGGCGCACCAGCCACCTAGTCGGAACAGGTATAGATCTTATGCTTTTTCAGTTATTTTTCGTGGCCTATCTATTTACTTTTTTTTCCACCTGCTCCGGTTTTAGTCGATTTTAGTTCTGCTTTCATTTCTGGTGCTTTTTCAGGTTTTAGTTCTTTTCCCAATAGCATGAAAATGTCGAAAGCAATATAAATATTTCAACGTCTGCCTTTTCTACTTTTTGAATTTCTAACTTCTCAAAATTTGGTTACGTTGTGTTAAATCCCTTTTTGGTGTTCTAGGTTTATGCTCATTCTCTTGTGCGCTTTCCTTTGGTTATCAAAGTGGCTTGAGGATAAATGAATTTAAGCAATTTATTAAAAACAAAAGCAAAATTCTCCCCAGAAATTGCAGCAGTATTTGTTGGGATGGGAGGTCTGGGTTTATTATTATAAAAGTAAAATCTTCTATTTTCATCTTCGTCTTCTATCTTATCAATTACATGCTGGTTTTGAATTAATTTGAGAATTGTTCTCAAAGTATAGAAAACAAATAGAAAATATAGGACGAGTGTACGTAACGAAAACGAAAATACTGCAAAAAGTCTTTAACATTTATTATAGCCATAAATATACCTTGAAAATGCTAGAGAACACACTCCACCTCTAGAGAAATTACGGTCTTTGGAAGTGCTAGAAAGAAACCGAATCAAGTACAGTCTAAGATTTTATGGAAAAAAGGAAGAAAACTAAAACGTGTTTGAAAAAATATAATATGCTTATATAATGGATAGGGATACTGAACGGATCTTGCATAAACCACAACAATTTATTTCTCGCAATGGTATGACATTGGATTGTACCGTGAGTTTTTGAGTAATTTCTAAGATTTGGGTGTACGTTTGGGCAAGACAAAATAGTGTATGAAAACATAGAAAAATCGTGAAGGGTATAAGAATAGTGCATCTTAGAAAATAATAAAAATAAGAAACTTAGACATTCCAAGACTAATGACATAATATTTCTCATTCAGTGAAATTTCAAAATTCTACACCCACCATGCAAAAAAAGTGACGTTTTCAAAGAATAAATTCTTGCAAATACTAAATAAGCTCAAAATCAAGAGAATATGTTACTTTAAATGCATAAATAAGTTGATAAAAAAAAAAAATGAAACATAAATCAGTAGAAACTTCACCACTAAGTAAATGAAAAAATGTAAATTGATCAAAGAATCGGAGGAACAACAATAAATTGGCACAAAAACAAGCAAAAATGTTACCTACTGGTATTTTTATCTAAGAGTTGTGCTTCTTTAGGGCAAAAAAAAATTGTTAATTAACTTGGTAACCAAAAACACGTTCAAAATATAATATAATAATTCATATTACTATAAGATAAAAATAATCAATTATATATTATTAAAAAACTAGATGCACAAGTAATGGTGTGATCATGTAATAATTAATTAATAAAATAATTAAAACGTTAAGCCGAACTTATAGTGTGCTTGTATTCCTCATTGTCATTTAATAATGAATATATTTGCATGGGAATGTGTCTTAGCAATAAGCAAATAAAACAATTATGTTTTATCATTATTATTTATGATATTAATAGGCTAACTCATTTGGATTAACATATAAATTTAATTGATTAAATAGTTAAATCATGAAGTATAGACTGTGAAAAGTATAAAATCATTTATATTGGGGAAAAATATCAAATCATTTATATTGTCTTGGGATGCATAAAAAGCCGGCCGGCTGGGGCAACCTGTGGCCCGGCCTATAAAAAGCCCCAGCCGAGCTGGCTCGTGGCTTGTTTAAGACGAACCGGAGATCGAGTAGAGCCTCATATTCAAGGGCAAGTCTAAGTCGGGTAGGCCCATTTGGCTAGCCGGGCCAAACAGGTTGGCCTTTAAAGGCCCGTGTTATACTATAAGTAGGGAAAAAGATTAAACTAAGATAGAAAAAAATTTAAAAAAGAAAACCAAGCCAAGGGCTAGGAAAAGGTTTGGGCCAAAGCTCGAGTCAAGTCTAATTTTCACGACCGAGCCAAGCCGGGCTTTGGCTAGGGCTTTTTAGGCACGGTATCAAAAAAGTTTGAGCCGAGCCCGAGCCTGAGCCCGAGCCCAAATTTTGGGGAGCCGGCAGAGCTTGCTCGACTCGTTGACATTCCTAAATATGGTATGTGAAAGGATGTGAACCTAATTAGTTATATTTTCTATATTGGCAGCCTATAATTTTGTAACGACATTCATACAAGTATTCGAACTACATATACTGCGCACTCGAATCTTATCATTCATACGATTGCATGGTATATTGGCTTTCATCAAAGCTAATGGAATAGTTTAGCCTATACAATCATTACTAGAACATGGATTTCAGAAGTTGAATCATCTTAGAGCTTTGTTCTATTAACGTACGCGTCAATCCAAGAAAATGTATATAACTCCTAATAGGTTAGTATTTTTCGGAATTTGCACAGGTGTTGTCAATAGTTACTTTTAAATCAATACTAATAAGATAACTTGCATTCATTGTGTAAGAAATTGTGTAAGTATTACACTTTTTAAGGGAAATAGGAAGACAAAATTAAACAACATGAAGAATTCATTTATGATATCAGAATCCTACGCTAGTATGGTTATATAATTCAAAATTTACAGTATTCTACATAATGATTTATACAATTCAAAACAGGCATATTGTCATAAACTTTGCAACAGTACAAATAACATCAAATTTGACCTTCAAATGAGTGAGATATGAGAAGGGGGGAAAATAAATCCGCTTCGTTTTGTCATTTAGACCCCCAAAAAAACCTCTGATTCTTAAGAACTTAATAGGCGAACTTAGAAAAGTTTTTGGCACGATAGTGAAGAAAAAGCCCTTGTTGCTAGCTTGAAATTTTTTAAAACTTTGATGGAGGGGGGAAAAGAAAAAATTAAGTTCGTCCTACAATGCTTCTGAACTGCTAAGACACAGTTCTGGTAGTGTCAGTTCGGTCCTCTATAATTTTGAAAACTCAATTACGTCGGCAAGTTTACTTAACCCTACGTTAGTCCTCAACGATTCTGAAAGGTTAGCTTTGCTCCTCCAAGTTTCTGTTAAGCACAAATTGGTCTTCAATGTTTCTAGACACTTCAGCTGAGTCCTTGATGTTTCTGAGAATTCCCTTTTGATCCAAGTAGTTCCTGAAGATTACAAACTGGTGCTTAGATGTTTTTTAGCAATTCGTTTTGTTCCTTCATTTTTCTAATAATTTCTGTTTGATGCTTGGGATTTTTAAAAGTTCAGTTTCATCAACGATCATACTGGTGATAGATGTTTCTGAAAGTTTAAGTTCTGCTTTCTAAAAGTTTAGCTTAACCATCAACGTTTCTAAAACCTTCAGATTTGTTATTAAAGGTTCCACAAATTATAAGTTGGTCCTTGTGGTCCATATGTCTCGGGAAGTTGAGTTTTATCCTGGAAGTTTCTTTGGTTTTCTGGTATCGTTCTGTAAGTTTGAGTTTGACCCTTAATGTTTCTTCAAAGTTTCAATTTGGTCTTGTGTTTCTCTAAATTTCCGTTTAATCCTTGAGGTTTCCAGGAAAACCATTAAAACTTTGCATAATCGCACCAACGGTGAATTTTGCACCTTTGGCAGGATAAACTAAATAAACATCCGGCCTCCTCCGCCGCCACCGCCATTCGCCGGAAATGCTTTTGAGCAGCAGCCACAACCCTTGTAGGCTCACTCTAAAAGTTCGTTTTCCCAATTACCATAATAATAGTATACAAACCCGCGAATCCCCTTTATCCACTACTTTCCCTTTTCTCCGTTCCCTCTCCTACCTTCACCCCCGCCACCGCCAGAGACTCCTAGTTTCGTACTCATCCTCCTCCGCCATTTCCAATAGAATCTTGGCAGTTTCTGATTCCGAAGAAGCAGAAGGAAATGAAACAAGAAGTTTTGACTTTGATGGCTCAGTTGATTTGAACGAGTTGAAGCGATTGAAATCGGCTTCGGTGGAGGTGAAGGAGCTGGACGAACTCCCAGAACAGTGGCGGCGTTCGAAGTTGGCGTGGCTGTGTAAGGAGCTTCCGGCGCATAAGCAGGGTACATTCACTCGGGTGCTCAATGCGCAACGCAAGTGGATTAGGCAAGAGGATTGCACTTACATTGCTGTACACTTTATGCGGATTCATGAAAATGAGGCTTCTTTTCGCGTAAGATTTTCAGGTCCCATGATTAGTTTTTGAGTATTATATGGTAAAACTTTAATGAGTATAATGCTTATTTGATCTTCACTATCAATTGTTCAGTTGTACTCCTTATGCAGTTGAATTAGTAGGAATTTCTTGAAGTGGATCTTTTAAAGGAATAATTAGACTATTAGAGCTAGTTGAAAATGATTCATGAGATGTTTAAGAGAGGAACATTCTATATTTAAATTTAACCTTGTAAACAACGTGTATTGTGTATGTCTGTGTGTTTCATAAACTAGCGCTACCATACCAGGTTTTCCAGATTCCATGTTGTCACCGACTTGTCTGAAATCCCAAGCTACTAGAGTTGTCTCAGCAATTGTAGTAATATCAGTGAGCATCTCGTCTTTTTTGCATTTACAGAGTAATTCCCACTATTTTGAAGTGAGTTTGAGATTAGTAAAAGACAGTTTATATATGTTTCGGCGCTCAAATTGAGCTAAATTTCATTATAAGAACCTCATTTTTCCTGAAAGATTCATGTTATGTACAACAGAAGTTTTGATTTTTATTTATTTATTTTATTTAGATCCCAGTTCTAAGAGCTCCGTGCTATTGTTTTAATCATTATTATCCCTTTTGAGTTGCTTGCTTATACTCTAATTTCTTAATTGAAGTGTGTCTATTATGATGTGTAATTGTTGGATTTGCAACATATTGTGAAGCTGACATAAATTTTTGTTAATTTTCTGACAAACATGAGGTGGGTTTTGTATTTTTCAGGTTTACAAATGGATGATGCAACAACATTGGTTTCAATTTGATTTTGATCTTGCCACAAAGTTGGTAGATTACATGGGTAAGGAGCAAAAATATATGAAATGTCGGGAAATTTTTGATGATATAGTTAATCAGGGTCTAATTCCTAGTGAATCCACATTTCACATTTTGATTGTTGCCTACCTTAGTTCATCTTCTCAAAATTGTTTAGATGAGGCTTGCAGTGTTTTCAATCGTATGATCCAGTTGGGCGGATATAAGCCTCAACTCAGCTTACACAATTCTCTATTCAAAGCTCTCATCAGTAAAACGGGAGGATCTTGTAAACATCATCTTAAACAAGCTGAATTCATTTTTCACAGTTTAACGACGTCTGGACTAGAAATACACAAGGATATTTACAGTGGTCTTATATGGCTCCACAGCTATCAAGATGAGATAGATAAGAAGAAAATTGAGTCACTGAGAACAGAGATGCACAGCAAGGGGATTAAAGGGAGTACAGAAGTGGTTGTGTCGGTGTTAAGAGCTTGTTCCAAGTTAGATGAGATAGATGAGGCCGAAAAAACTTGGAAAAAGCTTCTTTCTTCTACTAATAATCCTCCAGGCCAAGCTTTTGTATATCTAATGGAGGTCTATTCCGGAATCGGGCAACCCATGAAATCAGTGGAAGTATTCAGGAATATGAAGGAACAGTTGGGTTTCGCAAGTGTGACAGCATATTACAAGATCATTGAGGTATTGTGTAAAGCTAAAAAGACAGACCTTGTAGAGTCTCCCATGGATGAGTTCATAAACAGTGGACTGAAACCCCTGATGCCATCTTTTGTTGATTTAATGGAAATGTATGCCATTTTATGCTTACATGATAAATTGGAGTCCCTTTCTTCCTGTGTATTCAGAGCTGCCATCCCAACCGAACCATTTACAATATTTACTTAGATTCTGTGGTGGAAATCAGTAATCTTGTAAAGGCTGAAGAGATTTTTACTGAAATGCACACTAACGAGGCAATTGGGGTCAACAGTCGTTCGTGCAATGCCATTTTGAGGGGCTATCTTGCCAGTGGGCTGGATGATAAGGCTGAAAGGATATATGTTTTAATGCGCCAGAAAAAATTTGACATTGATTCTACCTTGATGAAAAAGCTCGATTATGCGCTCAGGTTACGCAAAGAACCTGTTGAAAAGCCCATAAGCATGAAGTTGAGCAAAGAGCAGCGGGAGACACTTGTTGGTTTGCTATTAGGAGGTTTACAGATTGAAGTACACAACGAGAAAAAGAATCACTATGCTCATTTTGTTTTCAAAGAAAACGTTGGCGTACATTCCGTTTTAAAGAGACATATATACGACCAGTTTCGCGAATGGATGGCTTGTACTAATACGTTGGCAGACGATGAAGATGATATTCCATATCAGTTCTCTACTATATCACACTCTCATTTTGTTTTCTATGCAGAGCAGTTCCGAGCCCAGGGTCATCCCACGATCCCTAAACTGATTCACAGGTGGCTATCGCCTTGTGCTCTTGCATATTGGTATATGTATGCAGGGCACAGGACGTCAACAGGGGACGTTTTCTTGAAGCTGAAGGTAAGTAAAGAGGGACTTCAAATGATTGTCCTGACGCTGAAGGCAACAGCTTTAGACTGCAAGGTTAAAAGGATGAACAGAGTATCTTGGATAGGATTCTTGGAAAGCAATGCGACCTCTTTTTGGAAACTAGTGGAACCTTTTATCTTTGACGATTTGAAACATTGTCTAGAGGCTGGTCGAAAATCATTTGATGCTGATGTAGAAACAGATAACATGAACTTCGATATTGAGACTGACCCCGATGAGAAGTCTTCAGAGTATAGTGACAATGACGATTGGAGTAGAGTTGCATGTACTTAAGTTACTTTTTGCGGATCATGTTTAGCGAATAGTTGAAAGTAATAGTTCATGCTCGGATGGAGTCTTTTGCTTAGGCTAGACTGTCACCTCGGATGATATCACCAGCCACGGGGAGAGCCAATTTAGGTGTCTCATCTCCAATGAAACTATGGATTTGGAGATGAGGTGGAAGAGAGATAGAGATAAAACAATTATTTTAATGAAGAAGAATGAAAAGAAAGGTAGGGAAAAGGAGCAGAAAAAATAAATTTAAAAATAATGATAAATAGTAACGCATCTAAAGCCGGATGTGAGAATGTATACGGAAAACAATGAAGAGAATGGGTAGGAAAAGGTGAGAAAGAAGGGGGAAAGATTTAAAAAAGTAAAAAAATTAAAATTGGAAACACATCAACCCGTATAATTCCTAAGGTCTTTATCTCAGAGTAGTATTGTTGTATCATATGTGCTATATAGTATGACACTATACGGTATATGTGGTGTGCATGTGACACACCTCAATACACGCCACATGTACCATATAGTGTCATATTATATGGCACATATAGTACTAAAAATATTTTCTCTTTTATCTCTTTACTTTTAACATTGGACATCCAAAAGTGCATTGAAGATGCTCCAATGTTGCATTTCGGGTGTCAAAATCATCTATCATACATCATTTCAATTTTTGAGCTTTAAAATAAGAGTAATGATATTTAGCATAACTGATGCTTGATATCATATCAATGTGGCATTGAATGATAAGTCAAATCAAGTGGGTCTTTTATTCATGTATTTAATTTCACTTATCATTCAATGCCACATTAGTTGCCATGTAGACTGGTGTTAAACACCACTGGTGTTACATAACATTATTCTTAAAATAACCTCTTTACTTTTAACATTAGACATTCAAAAGTGTGAAAATGATATAAAACTATATGTATAGTATTATATAGCGTCATATAGCCATGTAGTATGTATATATGTATGTCATATGGTTGTAATTTCCTAGGTGGCGTCTCCCAATGCATCCTACATTGTCATATGACATCATATAGTACTATAACATATGATGCTAGATTAGAACTCTGCAAACGTGCATTATATAATTATTAGTCCTGTATTAGGACAATCTTAAATTAATCTAACTTATAACCCCACATCAAATATGTAAATCTTGTTATGACTTGTGGTTATCTAGAGCGCTCTAGGTCTAGTTATATTCTTTTTATGTACGTATGTATATTCTTTTTATGTATGTACATTAGTACAAATAAAAAAAATAGTAGTTTCGTGATTTTAAATGTGGCACAGTCATTAGATACTTACATTTTAGGCAAAAAGTTTCTAGTTCGTATCACATCTATATTAAAAAAGGGGAAAAAAGGTTGATGATCAACCTTTTCAAAAATAAAGAGTAGTTTCATCAAGGCCCATATGGAGTGCTTTTATGGAGATTGCTTTGGTTCTATAATAAGATCATACAATCTTTATGGACCAGCGAAGAGGGAGAATGTGAGACTCCTGACAATAGGGGTTTATGTGATTAATTCATGCAGGCGGTTGTGCTCCATAAAGAGGGAGGATGTAAGATGATATCAAAATCAGGCCTATATAATATTTTTTTTTTTAAATTTTTCTCAAGGCCATATTTTCTTTTATATAAAGATGAGTATAAATAAAAATAATGACAATAACAATTTAATTAAGGTCTATTAATTGTTGTAGAAACCGCCTATGAACACCACCTAAATGGTTCATGAATTTACAAGTGAATTCTTATTTTTTTTATAACTATGTGGAGGCTATGTGGTCGCCACAACATAACTGTGAGCCTATTAGCTTGGTTGGTTAGAGTGTTGTGCTAATAAAATGAAGTATTTTGGTAGAAGTATTTTTGTTTTTGGAATAAGAGATATGACAATTTGTTTTTGGAATAAAATATGTCATTTATAACATTGTTATCCTTTGACATTAGATATTGCATGCATGTAACGGTCAATTTTGTGTTTAAATGGAATTTTTTTCTCAAGTAAAAATTTCTACCTTCTGAACACAAGTTTAGACACTACATCCACAGTTTTAAAAATTTAGAGAGAATAAAATACTATTTTAATTTCATCTTTTAGACGTTAGATATTGCATGGGTGATTTGTGTCATCTATAAATTTAACGTCTAAATGGAATTTCTTTGTCACACAAAATTCTACCTTCTAAATATGGGTATTGTATTCCGAACCGCTAAATATGAGCATTATTGAAGGCAAAAAAATTTGAACATGTTCAGCTAAATTTCAAATGATGTTTTATTGGCCTATTAGCTCAGTTGGTTAGAGCGTCGTGCTAATAACGCAAAGGTCATAGGTTCGAGACCTGCATGGGCCATTTTTTTTCTCTACAGACTCGTACCACACGTATCATTGAATATAACTTAGGGAACAGTAAAAGATCTAAGGCCAAACATTGGCCTATTAGTTCAGTTGGTTAGAGCATTGTACTAATCACTTGAAGGTCGTAGGTTTGAGACCTGCATGGGCCATGTTTTTCATTTTTTACTTTTGACCGCTTAATTTAGTAATTTATTCTCATTACAGTAAGACGGTGAAGTTTTCTTATCCCTGTACAAGCTGGCACCATACGCATCATTGAATATAAAACTTAGGGAATAGTAGAAATAAAGAAATATTTTTGCTGTTTTTCAGCCTTAATTTATCAATAACATTTATTCCCATAAAGTTGTACTAGTGTTGAAACGTAGAAATGGGCCTCCATAGTGTATGTTTGAAGTGTGCTTTATATTTCATAATAAATGTGCAAATATAAAGAAAAAAAATATTCAGAGTTTTATATGAGAATATTTGAATAAACATGCAAAATATTATCCTGTAACTAGAATGAAAGTGAGAGACTTACAAAAGTTGAAAATGAATTTGTTAAAGACACTAATGAGTATCGAAGCATGTTCATTTGGACATATTAAGGACTTTTATAAACCCCCTTTAAGTAGTGAATATAGAACATTACATAACTTTTTGGATTTCTTTCTTTAATTGACGCTCATAGAAAATTGCATAGACTTCCATTAAAAATGCTTTCTATAACTTTTAATGATTTTTTTAAAACTACTTTACACTAATATGATTTTTTTAAAATATTATATACAAATCTAATATTATGTTGAACAACTTGTTACATTACCAAAAAATTACATCCGAAAATTTTTTAAAAAGAAAACATGTATTTTTGTCAATAAAATGAATTTTTAATAAATGTGGAAATTACATAAATAAGTTGAAAGAAAATTATGACTACACGAACTTCCTTAAATAAAATTAATGATGATAAAAGTAATGAGGATTTAAACCTTTAGATTCCATAAGGAGAGCTAAAAATTTTATCATTAGTCTAAATAAACATTCAAGTTATTATTTAAACAATTGTAATTTATTAGTCAGCCATAAAAAAAATTTCCAGATTTTTGGCCACCCTACGTGTCGGTGGTAAGAACATAGAATGACAGAATCACAGTTGTGCACTTGTACCTGAGTGGACTGAGTAAAGATGGAACTCTCAGTCATATACACCTAGATTATATATACATATGTATATGGATTTATAGGATTTTATAGTGTATTTGTGCCATCTAGTTATTTTTCATGTGTGTTGGAACTAACATATTTGGCTATAGTTGCTTATTTCGTTATCTTATATCTGAACCACCATACTCATTGAGAAGTAGTTGGCACTTAGATCTCTAAAATAGCTTTATGGTAAGAATTTAGCAAAATTTGCAGCTTCCACTGGGAAGAAGCATATTATCATCCTCTCCAGCTTGGATTTTGGGAAGTGGAAAACCATTGATGTGTCAAGCTAAGGTATTATTGCCAGAATTTTGTATCAATGCATGTTTTATGTATTGTTAGTTGTAACTATAAGGAATACCGAAACTAATAGGTCTCAGTTTCGGTATTCCTAGCAGTAACTTTTTACAAAAGTATTATTTTTTAAAAATCCAAATTTAATAGAATTCTCTAAAATCACATTCACATCTCCTATCGGGGATGTTTTTCTCTCCGATCTTCATTTTCTTTGCTTTTGTACGAAACATGCTCTGGTGTGCTCCGAACTTTAGTTGATGCCTCCGATAGCATCTCCATTGATGATGGAGATCAGGATCGTCATGCTCTTGATGCCATTTTACGGCATTATTATCATTGATTGATGTGTCAGCTATCATTGGTTGTTAGATTATTGACAAATACTGATGAAATTTCTATTGAAAATTAAACTTGAATGTTACATAATGCATGTTGGCAAGTTTTAGCGCGTGAATTTTTACCAGTGGTGATTTAGAAATATTGGACAACAGAATAATAACTGGTAGTTTGAAACGATTTAGTGATGGAATTTGTACACTATATTTATTGTTGTAAAATGCTCCAACAAGGCCTATTAGCTCAGTTGGTTAGAGCGTCGTGCTAATAACGCGAAGGTCGCAGGTTCGAGACCTGCATGGGCCATAATCTTTTACATTTTCTTATATTTTTTAATATTCATGGTTCTATTAACCCCTTTTTTATAACCTTCTTGCTTCCAGCAGCGTTATGTGAGGCACAGGTTTAACAAATGACTAATAAAATGACATTTCCTCTTTCAAAAAATAAAATAAAATGACATTTTATTCTTTTTCAAATATCTTGAAGACTTCTTAGCAAAAAAAAAAAAAAAAAAAATGAACCCTCCAATTAACCGTAGGCAAGGCTAGTAAGTCCTATGTAGACAATTTTCCTTTGGGCTCTCTGTGGAACTTGTCTCCAATGCGTCTATTTGTGTTGAAGTATCTTTCTTTCTAGTATCTCAGCAAAGACCCTTGGACGCCCATAGTGGTTGCATTGACAAAATTTGTTTGCCCTCCTGTTTTTAGGCTCGCAACCTTCTCAAAGACACGCAATAGCCAATTGCTCATATAATTTTCCTAAGCCAACCAAGTAAAGGGAATTTTTTTTTTTTTTTTTGGGGTCAGTAAGCCAAATAAAAATACCACGAGTGCACAACGTTAAAGAGTCGAAAAAAATAGTCAAGAGTGTGTCAAACAAATACATCATCAATCTTTACCATCCATTATATGACATGTCATTGATCCAAGTCTTAAGTCTAATGGCTCCTAATTAATTCACATCCTGTGTTTAGTCTACAATAGATAATCATCCTACCAAGCTACCAAAATAATACTCAAAACTTCAAATAAATTATTTCTGTCTCTAAATCACCACACACAACCTTCTTTCCTTTCTTCTCTAACGCACCCGTTCACAGTACCTCGCCATTTTTTAACTCATTCATCCTAACAATCACCAAAAATCACTATCAATACCTCAATTGTGATGCTACCAACAACCCCATAATTTAGTTATCGAGTATTAATCAAGATTTGAATTTTAACACCTTCAAAAATTTGTAAAATTTTATATTGTTATGAATATAACGAAAAATACGGGAAGACATAGAGAAAACTCAAGACTTCTGTGTATATTATGAGAACCAAAGACGCCTATTTATAGGTATAAGTCTAGGGTTTTGGGGGTAGAGTAATCTTCACAATATAATTAAATAATTTACAACAATATATCTTTATTACATATCAATCTTAAATTATGAAATCTTTATTTGATAATCAATTTTATTTTAGTATTGACCAATATTTATTGGAACAGGATGGTGATGATGATGATGATGTTGATGATGATGATGATAAACAATATATATGATTTGACACATTGTTCGAGTTATGCTACAACGATTGGATACTAAAGTTTTCAAGTAGTAGACTTGAGTACGAACTACATTCATTCCCCTCCTCCTATATCTCCCCTTTGTATCAATACACACACAATTTGACATTGATGATAAAATTGAACATGATGTACAAAATTATTAGGAAGAAAAAGGTTGTTCGAATTCAATTATTATTATTATTATTATTATTATTATTATTATTATTATTATTATTATTATTATTATTGGGGAATAAGCAAGTATTTGATTATAACTAAAAATTGAGAGTATAAGAAATTATGATAAATATAAAACCATAAGAATAACGATCCTAATGATGTGGAAAAATAAAATGAGGCATGTAGATGTAGGGAACATCTGTCATCATCCAATTATTTAGTAATTTTTAACTTTTGTTTTTTTAATTTAAAGAGTAAAGGGGCATAATGGTAATTTTATTGGGAAGTAAACTGTAATATTGACGGAATTTGTTAAAAAGAACATTCCTTGCGAATTTATGAATGGCTGGGGCCAAACATGTTGAAAAAAAAGGTTAGAGATTCAGCTGTTATTAAACCCTAAGCTTGTGGACGAAATGTGTAATAAACACTTGGATAAAATAAAATGGGTTAATTTCACAAATCTTTTCTAACCTTTTAATTAAGTATCAACTAGGTCCTCAACCTTTTGTTTCAATCTCTTGGGTCCCCAATCATTTATAAATTCATAGGAATTTTTGACGGATTTTGTCAATATTGTCGTTAATTTTCTAATAAAATTATCATTAATAAAATTACTGTTAAACCCCTTAACTTTTTTATTTTAAAAGCAAAATGTTTAAAAATATTAAAAATAATAAATTACCCACCCCACCCCACCCCACCCCACCCCACCCCACCCAAAAAATGCCTGCCGAAAATTGCAGTATTCTATTGGCCACTGCCATTTCTGGCCAAAAAAGGGGGCAATACTCTAGGAATGACAGTTTCTGACAGTAACATGGGGTAAGTCCCCCCATCTACTATCAGAAATAGCAGCATAAAATTGCTGCGCTGCCATTTCCAGCAACAAATGGATCCTTCCCTTTCTGACATTCGGAAATGACAACATTCCGACGACCAATTCCAGTAGCCATTCTTGGGAGTGGGAGTGGGAGTGGGAGTGGGTGAGTGAGGGTGGGGATGGGGTTTTCCTTTTTTTATTTTTTTATTTTTTATTATTTTTAAACTTTTTGTTTTTAAAATTAAAAAATTAAGAAATATAACGGTCATTTTATTAGAAAGTTAAAGACAATATTGACACAATCTGTAAAAAAGGACCTTTTGTGCGAATTTATAAAAAGTTGATAACCCATAACATCGAAAAAAAAGGTTGGGCATCAAGCCGATAGTTAACTCAAAGGTTGGAGACGATTTGTAAAATTGACCCAAATAAAATATATGAATATAACCGTGGTCTCAATCAGGTTGCCTAAACTTAATCTCATTCTATACTTCTATTAATTAACCTCATCCATTCCCTTTATTATTAAGCACTTGATTGAGCTGGCTGTTTAATACACTCGAAGTGGCCAATGTGCCATATAAATATCTAATGAACTTTTGACACATTTGTATTTCCACTTGTTTATGATAATTATTAAGATCGTGGGATGATGAGTGGTTTAGTTACTTCAAGGTTTGACTTGCAAAAAGTTTCATTACATAATGCTAATAGTATAATAATAAAAAATTATGACTTCATTTCTTTTTGGTATTTATATATTACGTGATAAGACAGAGACCGCTTAGACATTTATTTCAATTTTTAAATAAAATAAATAATAAAAATGGATCGTGGATATGAGGGCTTGGGATCCATCATAAAGGTCAGTCTTATATTTAAGAATTGGTTAAAACCCTTATAGGTTGATTTATATTTTTATATTCATTTTTTAAGGAATATTTTCATATTCGTTTGATGTGAGATTTATCTAATACAGTTTATATGTGTTCAATAAGTATGTCGAAATTAAATTGTACAGATTGGTTGGCTAGAAAGGAGTTTCCTGCTACATTGAATGACACCATATCACCCTTGTTCCTAAGTGCGAATCTCCAATTCAAATGAAGGATTTGCAGCCAATTGCTTTATGCAATGTTCTCTATAAAATCATTGCCAAAGTGTTGGCTAATAGAATGCAAGGGATTCTCTCTTCTCTTATCTCTGATACTCAGTCAACATTTGCGCCTGGGAGGAGCATCACAGATAATGTATTAGTGGCATTTGAGGTTATTCATTACGTGGAGAACAAAAGAAAATAGAAAAAAGGAGAAGTGGCTTTGAAAATAGATATTAGTAAACCGTACGACCGAGTCAGCTAGAATTACTTGCAGAACATTTTAGAGAAGCTGAGGTTTGCTAAAGATTGGATTGACCTCATTATGTTGTGTGTGACTATAGTCCGGTATTCGATGAATGTCAATGGGGAAGAGGTAGGACCTATTTGCCTGGCCAGAGGACTGAGACAAGGTGACCCACTTTCGCCTTATCTTTTCATTATTTGTACAGATGGTCTACCTACACTTATCCATCAAGCTGAAAGTTGAGGAGCTATTCATGGGTACAGAATTACTAGGAGTGCACCCAAGGTTTCACACTTATTTTTTTGGGCTAACGATAGCTTTCTATTTTTCCGAGCTACTATGAAGGAGGCAATAGCATTAAAAGATATTTTGCGTAAGTTGAAGAAGCTTTGGGTCAGTCGGTCAATTTTGAGAAGTCAAGTATTTTTTTAGTTCCAATGCCACACATGAAATTCGGTCCAATATTTCTGCTTTACTTAATGTGCATAATCCTTTAATACAGGTTGATATCTTGGACTTCCATCATTGGTTGGTAGAAAGAAGAAGCATATCTTCAGTTTTTTAAAGGAACGTATGTGGAAGAAGTTGAATGGGTGGTCAGGAAAAATGCTTTCTAAAGCTAGAAGAACGATATTGGTTAAACTGTGGCTCAGGCTATCCCTTTATATTGTATGTCGACATTTCTTCTTCCAGTCTCTTTGTGTGATGAATTGCAGAGGTTGATGAATTCGTTTTGGTGGGGTTTGAGGTTGAATGGTAATAGGGGCATCGGTTGGTATAGGTGGAATAGATTATGTGTCCGCAAGGAAGATGGTGGCATGGGGTTTTGCAACTTAGAACCTTTTAATTTAGTGATGCTTGGGAAACAAGGTTGGTATATTATTTCTCACCCTAATGCTCTTGTGTCTTAGATTCTCAAAGCAAGATATTTCGCTAGGGGGAGTTTTTTTAGTTCGCAATTGGGATATAATCCCAGTTTCACATGGAAGAGCATATGGTCATCTCGGGTTGTGCTAGAGAGGGGCTACTGTTGGCGAGTTGGTGATGGTTCACAAATTAGAGTGTAGAAGGATCCGTAGTTCAGAAGGGAGCTGATATTTTGTGTGGAAACTATGGAGTATAAGGGCTCGAAAATATGACAGTGAGTGAGCTTATTGCTGAGGATGGGCAATGGAATATGGAATTAGTTAATGGCTTATTTACTGGAAGAGATAGTGAAGACATTATAAATGTACCGTTGACTACTACTGCTAGATCGGATCAAATAATTTGGCATTATAGTAAGAATGGAACTTAGTCAGTTAAATCTGGATACGACGCTCTTCCGATCTAAATTAATGGCTCGGAAAGGGACAATTATGAAGATGGTAATTGGCCTGCTTTATGGAAATTCAAGATTCCGCCGAAGATTCAAATGTTCTTATGGAGGCTTTGTCGGGATTTCCTTCCTACTAGAGAGAATTTGATCAGGAGAGGAGTCCCAGTTACTTCTTCTTGTGTTTTCTCTGATAGAGATGAGGAAATCAATGCTCATATCATTCTCACATGTTCTTAAGCTAGAAGTTGATGGAGAGAGGCTAATCTTGTTATTCCTTTGGACCATAGGGGTGATGAAAAAGGATGCTTATGATATTTCCCGTATATGTGCTATTGCTTGGAGTATTTGGAGAGAAAGAAATGCAAAAGTATGGAGGGGGCAAATGAAGAATCCGGGTCAAATTATCTCTGTTGGTTTTGCGGCTTTGTTTGACTGGCTAGAAGTTGGGAAGAAACTGGAACCTGAGAGAAGACTGGAAACGAATGTGGTAAGATGGGCTAAACCTCCTTTGTGTATTGTCAAGTGCAATGTGGATGCAGCTTTAAGTAATGGTGAGCGACGGACTGGAGTTGGCATCATTCTAAGCAATAACAGTAGAGTTTTCATTGTGTGCAAATTGGAGGTTGTTGATGGAATGTTTTCAGTTTGGGAGGCAGAGGCTTTGGGCTTGAGAAGGGCTATCTAGTGGTTAGACAGTTTGGGACTGCATATGGCTATCATTGAATTGCAAGAAGGGGTTGGTGCATGTACAAGGTCATTATCCAAGATTGTAAACTTCTTTTACAACAACGGCACATGTACAAGGTCACTTTTACTAAAAGGCAAGCCAATATGGTTGCATACACGTTGGATAAAAGGGGCTTCATCTAGTGCTATAACTTGTTCTCATAAAGAAATTCCTAGTTGGCTTGTTAGTGTCCTTTCTATTGATGAATGAGAATTGAATTTTTCCCAGCAATAAATAAATAAATAAATAAGGATGTCGATATTACTCCTTCCGTTCTATTATTGTTAGTCCACCAAAGATAGATCCTCAAGGGGGACTACAGTAGTGCAGTCTAAGACAAACTTTTTTTCTTTATAAATTTTTTTTAAAACTAGTTGAATCTTTAACTATTAATTCATCCTATCGAATTAAGCTCATCCAAAATCCTATCCTATTCTCTAAATAAACAACTCTACTCCACATCTTACATTTTATTCGTGGTTTCAGAAAAATATACAAGATTCAATAAAAAACATTCAAGGGTTTGGGCATTCCATGTCTAATTTTCTAGTCTTTATTTTTCTAGTAAAACCTTGTTGAGGACAATTTTAATAAGTAATCTTGCACTTTGTACAATTTGTGTTACTCTTGACAAAATACACAATCCCCTGTACCTCTATCTCTAGCTTTGTCCCTGAATATATATATATATATATATATATATAGAGAGAGAGAGAGAGAGAGTCATTTATAATGCCTTTTATTGAATAAATCACATTATTTGGACAAATGAAAAACAAAAATATTGACAAAACTATTCTTTATTAATAGGTCTAAATCATTAGATTGAATAAAATGAATAGTGGAAATTATTTATAAAAATATTTGTCAAATGCAATGGTTCATGAACCTTCAATCCTCATATATAATAAAAATTTTATAGCACGAGTTGTTATTCACTTTTTATTTATTTATTTATTTATTGTCCATTTCTCTCCTTTCTTTGTCACATATGGTGAATTAAATTTAATAGGTAAATTTCACAATAGTCCCCAACCTTTTAGCTTTTACACAATCCTATCTTTATGCATTTTTTCTCACCCATGGTTCCAAACATTTCATATAATAGTTGAGTTTCGTCCTTCCGTCAGGGTTCCGTAAATTTTTTCCAGTCCCTACAAATTGACCATTTTACCCTTATATTTTTTAAAATGTTGGGAGACCAAAAGTGAAAATTGCCCTGATTTTTTTAAAAACAATTGATAATAGAAAATTAAAAAAAAGGAAAAATAAAAATAAATATTATTGCAAAAAATATAGCAAACAGCCTAATAGAGGGATGATTTCCATCCTTCTACTACTATTTTAATTTTTAAATGGGATCAAATCGATTGCTATTGGAACTTACAGATTGTGACTCTTGCAACTTCATTTGTCGCGAGCCAAACAACGTTTTGCACCCCATTACCTCAAATGCTTTAGTTTCAATTGTTTCTTGTAATTAGATTGATTAATGATCAATGCCTCTTCTTCTAGAGTACGGTCGGCCATTCATCGTGATATATAATAAAATTATCATATTTTTCCCTTTAGAGAAAAAAAAAAAAAAAGCAGCAACAACAATAATAATTAAGGAACGACTAATTCACAACTAAACCAGTCTAGTTGCGCTTAATCCAATTTAATTGGTAGTGTTTTAAATTTCTAGTTGCGGTTAATCCAATTTAATTGGTAGTGTTTTAAATTGACTTACTTTTTCATGCTTTTTGATAAAGCACTGATCAGTTTTCTCGAAGTGTTATTTCAAGGTTCTTTTTCTAAGAACATTGCTTAAAGGTCAAAAATGGAATGAGTTCACTAACGAGAATAATATATGTCAGGATAATGTTCAAATACCTTTTATAAGTTTTGTAACAAAACCTTTAGGGCACATGTCGGTCTCATGTGCACCACACGGCTGGGGTCCCGTAAACTACATGCGAGTTCTCTTATTTAGTGCACATGAGAGACCAACAAGTGTTCCGGAGATTTTGTAATAAAACTTTTCATGAGGTTTTTAAATATTATCAATATATCAACGTTATCCTCTTGTAGAATAAATTGATGCATGACTGGAAAAATGGTTCGACAAAATTGTTAGTGGAGGACTTTTGACTACATATTTGAGTGGTTATAAATTTATTATAAATGTTCTAGCACTACTATATGTATGGCACTATACGATGCCATATAATCATGTGGCGTGTATCGAAACATATCATATAGCGCTTGTTTCCAATGTGGCATGTCCCTAGTGCATGTCATATAGTCTTATGGCATCATACGGCTGTTGGCGTAAACTGGAATATAGAATATATATTGTGAGTTTAAATCATCTAGAATATATATTTTAGATTTTTGGACTCGAAGGTTCATGATAGACAAGTCAGAATCAAGTTACAATCTTCCCTCTATGGAATGAAGAAGAATATTTACAGGAACTTTCCTTGTATTTGTATACCAAATATTTCTTGCATTAATAGGCTGACTATATGATTGATTATTTTTCTTTCTTATAATACCTAATGTGATGTATATATTAAGCACAATAGATAATTGAAAATATACAAGTAATTACTCACTTTTTTATACTTGTGTCATATCATATGGTGATAGATCAGTAGGAACTATTGAATGGAATTTCATTGGCAGAGCATGCTGTCGTCCTCTCTACGGTGTTTTCCTTGAATTTCTCTCTCTCTGTTGTTGTTTTTTTTTTTTTTTTTTCCATTTTGAAACTTAAGAATATTCCATCTAGTAATGAAAGAAGAGGTGGAAGGATAAAAATAACCTCCCATTATATGTCTGGATGTGGACAACGTAACTTACATGAGGATAGTCCAATTATCTCCCGTCATCTGTGCGTCTAGTGGGATAGTCTCACAAGATGCATGGCGGGAGACTGAGACTAGGTGGAAGGGATTCACAAACTCTCTAGTCGATGATCAAGAGTTTGAGATTTGAATGCATATATATTTCCCCAAAGAAGACATTTTCATTGCGTTTAGGGATGATTGTCAGTACTTTAAGAGTACAAGACGTTTTCTATGCCAATAAAAAACTGACAAGTAGATGCATAGAGAGAGCCCTGTTAATTTTCTAATAAGGATATATACCATCTCATTTCTCAAGTTTAAGGTATTGAATTCGGTATTCAAGTAATGAAATTTCACTCAAATTACAAGACATTACAAGTTAACTTTTAAGAAGAATAGCCTAGCTAGATATAATATCGAGATTCTATGATTCTAATATATGTGAAAAAACGTGCGAGAATTAGCGAAAACAATTAACAAATCCACAGTGGATGATATTAGGTTATCAATAACATAGTGGAAATGCCACTCTGTACATCCCACCAATGAAATCTCCTCAGTTTCCCCATCTTCTTGCATATAAATTGCACCGCTTGCACCTCCAAAAACCATCACAAATTTGCATTTCTTTCCCAAAAGAATAAGAATGGATTATAAGTACCTATTCTGCCCAATATTTACTGCTTTTCTTTGCATAATCAGCTTATTTTCAGCCATTAATGGCAGGCCTGATTACAGTTTTTCTCCACCAGCGGGTGGAAATGGAATTCTGAGTTACAGTTTTTATGATAAATCTTGCCCGAATTTGTCCATGATAGTGAAGTGGGGTGTTTGGGCTGCATACAAAAATGACACCAGAATTGCTGCTTCTCTCCTCCGTTTGCACTTTCATGACTGTTTTGTAAATGTAAATATGTTCATATCTCCTACTTTTTATCAGCCATTTTAGGTTTATTTTTCCTTCTTTTTGATTTCGTTATACCTTGGTTACCGTTATATTTAAACTAGAGATGTGATCACCCTACACAGACCTGAATTGACTGGCCTACCCCTAGGATAGTCTAAGTATAAGATTTGTCATCTTGTCGATGCTCGATATCCAACCCATGAGCGGGCCCATCTCACATTTATTGTCAACTCATGAGTGGGTTGAGCAAACACATTATTCTTTTCCACCCTTTAAAATCTTTCTGCGATCCATTATATTGACCAATATTTGTTGACATTCTTCCTAGAGTGCTAGAACATATATATGTAATTTATAAGAAACAATACGCATGACTAAATTATTTCGTCACTTGTTTCTAGGTAAATAATAAAGCTGTCTTGGTCATTATTTGGCCTATCAAATTAACATATTAGGTAAATCAGTTATGCCACGTAGACCACGTGATTTCCATTATAGGATAAAAAATTAGGAGCTAAATGTAGATTAATCATGAATCTTATAAGGTTGAGTTTATTCAAGTAGTCTCCCTAAGTCTCTATAGCAAAATTATTCGGTAAATAGTACTCAATGCAAGATCTTGCTACTTTACAATGGAAATGCTCCATTCTTTGTGCAGGGATGTGATGCTTCGTTGCTTCTTGATGACACCAAAGATTTCAAGGGGGAGAAGAACGCTTCACCCAATCGGAATTCAGCTCGAGGATTTGAAGTTATTGAAAGTATAAAAGCAGATGTAGAGAAAGCTTGCCCATCTACTGTGTCTTGTGCTGACATATTGGCACTGACAGCTAGAGAAGCTGTTATTATCGTAAGTTTATAGAAAACCTAACAAGTCTCAATCACTTTACTCGAGAACTACATAATACAGTTATAAGTTATAGCTGAGTTAAAGCCCATAACCCCTCAAAGTATCAAATCCAATCGTAGATCGATATATAAGAAAATGAAAGATTAGTTTGGCATTTGTATTAAATTTTCTTTTTCTTTTTTGTGTTGAATTTTGCATAGTCTGGAGGTCCAAACTGGGCAATTCCATTGGGCAGAAGAGATGGATTGACAGCAAGTCAGGAAGCAGCAAACGGGTTGCCATCACCGTTTGAGCCACTCACAAATCTCACTGCCAAATTTGCATCTAATGGTCTTGATGCCAAGGACATGGTTGTCCTTTCAGGTAATTCATCTTTCTTTATTTTTATTTTGTTTCTTATTTCTTATCCAGGTAATTCACACATATTGGCAACACGCATGTTTTTCGGACTTAACAAGAAGTTTATTTTGCCAAAATTGGCAATAGGTGACATGGCAAGTTGGCCCCGATCTAACATCAAATATATGACACCATATGATATAGATCTTATACGAGATCATTTTCAGCAAATGGCCATTTGCTCAGCCAAAAACATGATACCATTTTGGCTAAGTATATAGTGTGCACCGAGTGAGCCAGATCGGATCCCGTGGACGGAGCTCGACGTGACTGTTTTCTATATATTGAGTCAAGTATACAGTGTGCGTCTATTAAGTCAGACGTGACTGTTTTCTATTGGCAAGCTCTATACAAGGAGCCAATGTAACTCTCTAGGAATCAGCAGTAATATAACAAAATAAAATTTCTTTTCTTGACGTTGTAGGGGCCCACACAATTGGTTTTGCTCAGTGCTTCACTTTCAAGAGAAGACTCTTCAACTTCAAAGACTCAGGCAAGCCAGACCCAACACTTGATTCCTCATTTCTCACAAACTTACAGAACTTGTGTCCAAACATTGATGGATCAAACAACAAGATATCTCCACTGGACTCTCAATCTGTATACCGATTTGATAACTTGTATTTCAAGAACATCATCAACAATACAGCCCTTCTTGAATCTGATCAAGCTTTGCTTGGGGACCCAAAAACTGCTGCCATGGTTAAGGCTTACAGTGAAGATCCATTTCTGTTTCCAAAGGATTTTGCTGCATCAATGGTCAAGCTCGCTAATATCGGCGTGTTAACAGGGCAGGCCGGGCAAATTAGAAAGAAATGTAGCTCGATCAACTAGTAAATTTTATGATCTACTGTAAAACAGAGCCCGACTTTTAAGTATGACTAAACATGTTGTAGGCTCTATGCCCCCCACCCCAACCCAACCCAAAAAAAAAAGAGTAAGTTCACTATAGATGCATGCTTTCGTAAATTGTAAGAAGAATGTGGAGTTTGTGAATAAGAAGTTTTACAATTGCTTGTTATACTGATTTTTATCGTGTTTGTTGAGTTTATGAATTCGTTTAGCTAAGCTTATAAATATGTAGGTCCAATGATTTTATTATTATTATTATCATCATCATCACCATCATCATCACCATCATCACCATCATCATCATCATCATCATCTTTATAAGCAGTGTAACGTTCCTACTTATTGTGGCTTTAAGAGACAAATTAAAGAAGGAAAATCCACTGGATCGGAGACAAAAATTAAATAATAATAATAATAATAATAATAATAGACAAGAAAATTAATTATTTATTTATTGAGTATTACGAAAAATTCAAAATGTATATATTGGACTAATAATACAATTACGATAATAATTTTATTTGGTACAATTTGAGAATCGTATAGTTGGAAATGGTGACTCGAACTTGAATCAAATATATCGAGTATAAAGGTGGTTTTATAACTTAAGAAAGGCGTCCTTTCATTAGGATAAAAATAATTTTTCTTTAAGTACAATTACAAATGTGTATTATAGTAAGTATAAATGAGCATAGATATAGATGGTACTGAACTACAACATAAAAAAAAATTAACAATACAAAGCCCCCCTATTGGGGACTACAAACAACCAATAAAAATGTAGAAAAAGCTCATATCACATAATCGAACCGCACCCGGGACATTAAGGATAATATAATGATTTGATAATAATGAATAAAAATGAATGTGTAATTTTTGGCTTTAGCCAAATTAATGGGAAGGGAATTTTACATATAAGTTGTTACACCTGTAACAAATTGGAAAAATACTCTCAATTGTAAATATTTTAGTTTTTGTAGAAGCTATTGAAAACAAATTGCAAAAATACTTGCATCAATAATAATTTTGAAAAAAAGGGAAAACACTAAAAAAAATCAAAATAATTAATTCACATCATAAAAATAAGACTCCTAGAAAATTAAAACTCTCAAATTCTCTTTCATCTTTACAATTATTATCGTCAAATACATATAATACAAACAAATATTCTTTCTCATCTACTAAAAAAAAAAAGGGTCAACCTCAAAACCAATGGAAGAATCGAGGGAAGAAAATATCCCCAATTTTCATATGAACCATCGAGGGAAGAATCTTGCACACAAGAATATGTAATGTAATGTATTGCATATACCAGTTTTAGACATAACATGTAATCTGTTACAGAAGATATAGCATGTAACATAACATGTAATGTATTATATATGCCAGTTTTAGACTCATATGAACTTCATACATGTGACTAGGCATGACATGTAACTTGTTACATGTAACTACACCTGCACCCATCAAGAGACTTTCTCAAACTATTATATAATGTATGGACGTAATATGTTGCAATATATATATTCATGAAACTATTTATTTTAAATTTTGTAGTAAAATCATCATGAGATAGGATTGGAAGATAATTTTTTTTTGTTTCCATTAATGGTGGAATTCAAGATGTGCAAATTCTATTTGCTCACGTGCATGTAATCTGTTACAAAATAACTAGGTAGTCAGATAGAAATACATGTAAGTAATCTGTTACAATACTTGCATGTAATATGTTACAAAATAATAATCATGTAAAAAATTTTACACCACCTTATGAAAGTGTAAGATCAAAACGTAATTTATGCTAGTCGGTGTTAAGAATTTGTTCAAAAAAAAAAAAAAGGAAAAAGATATAGTCAAATACACATAATGTACAAATTAATTCCAAGCTAAGCACATAATACACACACTAATTCCAGCACCATGACTGCAGCAAAATACAAAAATAATAATAAAGCAAAAGAAGGGGAAGGATAGAGCGCGTCTATTAACAAAATCTTCAGCCGTGAAAAATGGGAAAAAAAATTCAACATGGATGGTTATGTCGGCGGCGACAAAGACCCGAATACACAAGAAAACTCAACTTTTTCAAGACAATCGGCAATAGGATTGAAAAGTAATAGGAATTTGGTTAGTCTTACACAAACCCTTCGACAACCAACTTCAAAAAAACCAGCGAAGAATTAATCGTGAAGAGTCTAGACATAGATGAAACCCAAGCAACAAGACAAAGAGCGAGAAAAAATTTCAAATTAGGGATTTGATGGGATATATATAGTTAATGAGAGAGCAAGTGTATTATTTAAATTAGTTATTATTTTAAAAATGGAAAACTGAATTATTAAATATATTATTTAAAAAGGAAACATCCAATTACATTTTGGGAAAACCGTATTTATCTAATAATTGTATAATCATTGAAGTATTTGTCCAATAATTAAAGAGAGTCAAAAGGACGGGAATGGGCTAATTTCCTCTTAATGGGAATCCGAGGATTGTTTTAGGCCATTTTTGGATCAATAACAGGGCCCAAAGTTGCGACATGTAGCTCTTCAGTTTAAGATGGTTAGGCAAAGTTCGAAATTCATGCAGGAGTCGAACATGTACTTATTATAAAATAATTAATATATTTTTACTGTTCGGTAAATTTTGTAGAGTATTACAACTATATACTGCTATTTTTACTTTGTGTTTTTTGATCATGTTTTAGTATCATTTAGGAGTCATGGTGTGGGGATATATAGTGACTCAAACTCAGATTTTTTACAACCTAGTAAAAGGGTTCTTCTATTGCCACTAAGACAAGGCCCCTTAATCCGCTCTTTTCACTAATTGCACTACATTTTTGAATTACTGAAGTAGTCATCGTAAATTACAATGACTTTATTGAGAATTTCGCCATTATTTCTTCTAAATTACCTATAAATAAAAGAGATAACTTAGTTTTACTTTTATTTGATTTTTATATTATTATATAGAAACAGAAAAATTGAGAAATTGAATTACTTCAGATTTATACTAGAAATAAAAAATAACATTTTATTTTTTAATTGCATACATCATATTCTTTTAGTAATTACCAACTGACCAGCTATAAAACACTAATTATTCAAAAAAAAAAAAAAGTATTAAGCATGGGTCTACGTGGCGATATGTGATATTAAATGATATACCAAGTTAAAAGCAAATATGCGTGAGCCAATCAATTTAAATTGCCAATATGATATCATGTGAATTGATACTTAACATCAGTAATACTATATAATATTAATCATAAAATACGGAGGTTTATCAAACTCTTATGGAGTATAACTTTTTGAAACATACAATGACACCGAAATTTATCAATCACTTAACTCCTAATTTTTTTCTTTTTTCCTTTTTGGGAAGTGGAATACAGGAAAGGTTGCTACCTAACAAGTTTCTACAGTACCAAATCAAGCCTTGGCCAAATTTCTAAGGGTCCATTTTGTAAATTGTGCTCCTAATTTATCCTTACTTAAAGGCTAATGTTAAAATTAATGGTTATTACAACTAACAGTAATTCCAAAAAAAAAGAAAAAAGAAAAGAAAAGAAATGGTTACTACAACTAACAATTAAATAAGTGTATATTAGTGAAGTAATGTAAAATAAACTTTTCAAATAAATGTATATAAACACGACTATATAATTAGGACACGCAAAAAAGGAAATGAGACCTCGATAAACTAGAGCACATAGAAGTTTAAAATGTTAACACATTTTATTTTATTCATTTAACACTTCTCCTCATAAATCTGGAGAGATCGGAAGAGCGTCGTATAACCGGATGCTGGAAAGAGGACCCGATTAATCTTTCATGAAGAAATAAATAAACAAACAATGTGATTATAGAGAAGTAGTTAGTTGCTTAGTTTTTCTATAGAGTCACTGTGGACTCCATACGACCGTGCCTATCACTTTTTACCGCATGTACAAACAGTAGGGCTCATTACTTTTTTCTCAAATTAAGTGCTGTCATGCAAACATGTGGGCTTTATAAACAATGCCCTCGTTGTCTCTATAGAAAATTGAGTTAGTTGCTTGTATGTGGAAGACTCTTTTAAGCACGGCGTGATAATGAAATTCCATAGAACATGCTCTTGCTCCTTACACGGAGCCAGATAGCTAATAAAAATCTATCAAGTCACATGCATTATGTGACTTGACAGATTTTTACTAGTTATCTAGCTCCGTACAAAGATTCAGGTCTTGTTTATAAAAGAGCTCCGAAATAATATACGCTATTGACGATTGAACGTCAAAGTTGACAAGGTGAACTTGAATTTGAAGAGCTGAACTCGACGTAGGATACCAACTAGAGGCCAGGTAGAGTTTGTTTGATTTCTCAATGTACTGACTAAAAATGCCATGATATATCAAATTACTGTGCTCTATTCTTCTCTATTTATAGGCGAAGGAGAGGAGGTGAATTGGCTTAGTACAAAGGTACTGACGGTTTGAGCGTGAACTCACTATACATTAAGCTTCTTTGATTCTCATTATTCTCTCAAATTATAATTTTATCTATCACTGATTTGATACATAATTTGACAACTACTCAATTATAACCACATATTTTAAATATTTTTACATTTTCAATATATATTCTACTACTGTCCCTATTATACTTCCGAGAATTGGACAAATAATAAAAATCAAACAACCTCATTATTGGTGTGTTTTTTTATTCTAACTAGAGCTGTACTTTTGGCTAATTAAAGTGTCCTACCTTATCAATTGGGTGGTTGTTTAAATCTATTTATTCAAATTGAATTATAATAATGAATTATAATAAGGTGAAATCAATAAGCGTAGATTTAGTAAAAATTTGAAATTTAAGATTATAAATGAACAGTTATCAAATCAGTTGTGAGTAGAATTATAAGAACAATTCCAACCACACATCAAATATAGGGGAATCCCCCAAAATTGAGAGAAGTTGAACTCCAACCGCCCCCCTAAACCTCCCCAGATATAGAGGCACACTATTCATCTCTCCTATTTGGAGGAATACTATTCACCTCCCCTATATTTGGGAGAGGGTAATTATTTACAATAATGTCATTGGTTATTTACGAAATTGCCACTACTTTTATTACGACAATGTCATCCATAATTTAATTTCAGTTTTAACACTTAATTGTTTTAATTTTGAGTTTCAAATTTTTTGTTTTTTATTAATACTATGAATTTATTTTTTGTAATTCAAATATTATATATGTTTTAATTATTATTTTTAATATTTATTAAATATCATTATTGTAATTTAAAACTCAGAAAGAGTGAAATTCTACTTCAAATGAAAACGATACAAGCACGACAGACTTGAATAAATATGTTATTTCATTCTATTATTCAATTAAAATAAGTGAAAAAATAGGTTTCCCTAAATATAAGGGAAACTATTGGAGTGCACCAATTGTTTCTTCTATATTTAGGGGAAAGATTTCCCCTAAGTATAGAGTTTACCATTGGAGATAGTCTAATGTCTTTGAATAAAGAGAATAAAAAAGGGTTATACTTTTGAGTTGGGGTAAATTTCACATATCGTCTCCAACATTTGCACTTAGAATCGCCTGAGTCCCTAACTTTTTCTTTTAGCTCGCTGGGTTGTCAACCTTTTATAAATACGCACAAAAGGTCCCTCTTGACGGAATTCATCTTAAATTCCGTTAACTCATTAGCCAAACTACTTCAATACCCCTACCTTTTAAATTTAAAAAAAGTAATTATGCTGTAGGAAATGGCAAAAAAATGGGGCATTTTCTGCCCGAAATGGCAGAAAAAAATAGAGGTGGGACCCCTTTTTTTTTTTTGCAATTTAAGCTGTCGGAAATGGCAGTGAGAGGGGGCCTCCCCTTTCAGTTTTTTTTCTTTTTTTCTTTCTATATATTTTTAAATTCCTTTTGTTTTTTTAAAATTTAAAAAATAAGGGTATTGATGTAATTTAGTTAATGAGTTAATGGAATTTTAGATGGATTTTGTCAAAAGAGACATTTTGTGTATATTTATAAAAAGTTGAGGACTTAGTGTGTTAAAAAAAATTAGAAATTCAGGCGCTTCTAAGTGTAAATGCTGGGGACGATACGTGAAATTTACCCTTTGAGTTTTGACAAATTTGGCTAAAAACATCCATATATCGAGCTTCCACTTGGTTGGATCCGTATCTCCAGGACTAGACTTCGATTTCGGGACATCTCCAGAGGCTTGGTAGCACCTTCCAGTGTTGGGTCCCACCACCTCGGATGGGTCAACTTGTGAGAATTAGACTCCTCCAGAGGTGGATGACATCCTCCGATGCGGGCTACCAACACCTCTAGTAGGCCGACTTACGACAAATTGACTCCAGTTTCCTCTCGCTAGGTACGCGTGCGAACTCCGGTATGATCCCTAGATTGGTAAAACATAGACTTCGGGTCTCGATAACTTCCAACAGTGTTGGGTCGTCTACCAACTCTAGTAGGTCGACTTATGAGAGTTTCAAGAAGCAAAAATTACCAGTCCAATGGGATTTTTTGGAACATTTTGAGGGAAAATTTTTTATTCTTCGTGAAACTAGGCAAAATGGATGGTACAACCATCCAATGATATAAAGATCATATCATTCGATTATTACTTAATTCCACTTGCTAAGTGAAACTATGTGAGATCCTAAGATTGTTCATACCTCAGATTTCAGCTGGACGGCCTCTTTAAAATGTAATTTTTTTATGTAACGGTGAATGCAATTGACCGAAGGCTAATGCTTCATGAAAGACATACATTAAATTGAATTCTACAATAATTTATGATTGTGAGTACAATGTTGGAATCCACACAAGCAAAGTACAATATGCAAACACAATTATTTTTCCTGATCCAAGACATGATTAAAGTACTCTTTGAAAGTAACCATGATTACATAAAAATCCAGTGTTTAAATAGAATGGTCATCTCATTTTCTTCCACGTGACATGAATATCTAAATTAAATTTTTAAAAACGCCGGTCTCGATCTTCAAGATCTGCAAACACTTCACTAAAAAAAATAAAAAAATAAAAGGAAACTATTGAAAAAGCTTAACTCATTACCAAATCTTGACAAATAACGTAAGTTAACAATTTTAACATGCTTTACCTTTCATATTATTCGTCAAACATAGCTAGTTTTCAAAATTATGGACTTTGGAGTGAAGTGATTCAAAAAGTTTCGAGCACTAAAGGAGTTGAGGAAAATGTATGCAGGGAATTTTGTTTTAATTGGCTATGCACAAGTCACCCTTTAGTGGATTCAATAATTAAATAGTGTCACCATTAGTGGTCATTATTTGCATTGTGCACATTCACTTTGCATAAAACTATGCATCAAATTTGTAAGTGGATCAAATTTCAACTATCTTTTTCAAATCTAGTAATGATAAAAAATTTTATTATACAATTATTGGACAACTTATCTTACTCCATACTGATATGACATGTTATTATTTGTTATATTCAAAAAAGACCAACTTGTTTTATAACAAATGGTGTGTCACATCACAATAGGGCAATATAAGCCATCAATTCTTTGTAGTAATTACTACTCACACTTTTAAGTCTTGTTTAATAGTACCGAGAAATTGTTCAACTGCACTTAAGTTATCCAAAAGGAAGCTTGCCATAGCCAAGTAAAGATAGTTACACTCGCAGGCACTAATTATCATATTTTGAAAGAACGAAAAGCGGCAAATTTTTGAACATATCTAACCTGAGGTAGATTGCGTAGTTAATAGGATTAAAACACAAGTAAACGTTTACATGTGCCTTGTGTTTTAGTCCATTTCGTCTGGTTAGCTTCGGATCTATAATTGTTTTTTTCATGTCGATGTAAGGCTGGGTATGCACAGAGTAATTGTACCGTCGCACTTCTTGATACATATTTGAGTATGTTTAAGAATTAATTAATCTATGGAAAAATAAGTAAATAGTTCAAAAGGCATCTTTAGAATCAGGGACAATACGCGATATAAAACACAATATCAATATATTATGAAGTAAAAATTTCAAATCTAAGCCCGCCAAAAGCTTATGCTTAAATGCATTGAAACCGTTCGGGTTTTCTTGAGAAAAAAGGTAAAATCGAAACCGAAAACTGAATGATTTTCTGATTCGGGTTCAGTTTTATAAGTAAATCTAAAAACTATTTACGTGTATTAGACTTAGTTTTGAGACTATTTTTTCTAAAATTTGTCTAACTTTTTAATAGTATGGCTATATTTTTAATTTGTAGCGTTAACCGTTTTTCTAGTTTCAACATTTTCTATTAATTAATTTGTTAGTATTTTTGATATTTAGTAAAGTGTAATTTTATAAAATATAAAAACAAAAAAAAATTAACAGAGTGGAACCGGACCATTTGGTTTTGAAATAATAAAACTGAACTGAAACCGAAATCGAAATTTTAAATTCGGTTTAAATTCCTTCACTTATCAAAATTGAAGACTGAACAGTAAGCGCCACCCCTACTAGTTAAGTAAGTAATTTTAGCTCACCTTAAATTTTAGTCCTAAAGATATTTGTGAGATAATTTGACAACATAAGTGTAGCACGTCCGTTCATTAGTCTCGATAGTTGAATCACAATTTTCAACTTGTTAATTTGACTTCATGTATGAATTCTCATTTCTAATACTACATATTGCTTTAAATATGAAATTCCCTATTTTAATTTTAATTAATTAATGTAATAATGAGGTGTATGTAGCACTATAATAGTGTCAGTTGAAAGCATCCAATTCAACGACTTTGGGCACATGGAAAAATTCAACTCAATTACCCAATTATGACAAAATTGCGCATGTTTGTCCTATCTAATAATGCAATGTTATAATCTCCATATTATTACTGTTATTATTGTTACCGTAAATGACAACCAAGACATTGTGAGATAGTATCATCACATTAAATGCACAGAAAAATTGGGTACTTTTTGACTTTTTGTTACAAATATCAAAATCACATTTGAAATATTTTTCGAATAAAATTAGTACTTATTTCGACTAGAGCCTGTATTTATGTTGGCATTTCTTTAATCTGAAAGTGTAAAGGTTCATACTTTAATGAATATATGAACACCTCATAATTTTTCAATGAGAAAATAACAATTAAATTGCTCTACTTTCTCGCTTAATCCAGGATAATAAGAGGAAAAAAGAAAGAACATGTATTTTGGGAGAAAAAAACAAAAGAATTTCTAATGTTACTAGTAATCATCATCGTGTTCTCCAGACTTAATAATCAATATTAGCAAACTAATTATATTTCGAAATGAAATTTGATCTAACCAATACACTCAAATGTCTAGTAAAACACATTTGTACTAAACAAATCTCCAACAATCATTTTCAAAACTCTCTTCCAAATTTGAAATAGAAATAGATTGCTAATAGAGTGCGTTAGAGAGTCAACTCAAAGTTGACCACGTAATTAATATGACAATAATTTTCTTAACACCCATATGTGTTAGAAAATCTTCAAGTGACAAGATTGTGTTTAAAAAACAATAAAGTCTAAAATGATTCGTGAAGATGACTTATTTGTTTTTATTTAATTATTATATTAGATTACTTCTTGTTTATGAAATTTAATGTTAGAAACGTCAAATTTAAAAGGTTAAAGTTATAAATCACAAAAGATTGAAATTGTAGGGCCATGTGTGGTCTATTAGCCGTATAAATTCTCTCTATCCAAAAAAATTATAAAAATTCTTGTCATTGATATATGTCCAATTATGCGGCGTCACGAGTCCATTGTCGTTTGCCATGATAGGAATTAGATGCGAGGCTGATTTCATTTTCAACCTAACCTTTACATCGCTTGATTATTGTGGCTTGATAAAAAGGATAATATCATATGTGTAAATGTTAAGTAAAGTAAAAATATAAAGAAAAACTAAAATTGTTACACATGTAGATACTCATAAAGCCCACACAAGAAAGAGTCAATAACCACACGTTCTATATCTGAAGAACGTGTATTCGAGCTCGGATATGTCACATGATTATTGTATTGAAAGGATAAATGAATCTTTAAATGATGATTTTGGATTTATTATAGATTATTTGGGGAAACAAAAGATGGATTTGTAGATTCAGTTAATAAGAATATTTGGATTTGTAGATTCACTTCATATATCCAAAGATATGAAAATCTCTTATGATATAATATTAAATTAGGTGAAATAAAAATCGTACAATAATGCCGAAACCCATATAGTCTAATGACATCCTAGTTAGTTCTCAAACCCTCAATAAAGAGTTTGATTCTCCTCTCTTACAATCATTTTATAATATCAAAAATAAATAAATAAATAAAATCCTACCTTAATAATATATTTGGTTTTGAACATTCCTACTCCTACATATATAATAACTTATCCTTTTGCAAAAATATATTAAAATTGATGGCTTGCAATTGTCATACATTACTGATCCTATGTACTGCAAATCAAGTATTTATTAACACTCAAATACTTTCTTAGTCACTTTCCAAAAAAAAAAAATGAATACTTTCTTACTCAGATTATTTTTTAATTTAATTTTTAAGTGAGATCGTAATTAAGACAAAGTAAAGAATCTTGACAATCGAGGATATCTTGCATATGCACCCATATGATGGAATCCATTGGTCAAGAGAATTGACTAATTGATCCAAGTGATTTTCATATTTTTGGATTTTCAATAGAATTATTATTAATTATTGGTAAATTGCACAAAAGGTCCCCAACCTTTGTACTTTGAATCGCTTAAGTCCTTAACTATTTTTTCAAAGCGCTAAGTCCCCAACCTTTCATAAATAAGCAGAAAAGGTCCCTGATAATAAAATTCGTTAATAATTCCGTTAAATCGTTGATCAAATTAACTAATTGATACCATTGGCCTTTAGATTAAAAAAACCAAAAGAATTTAAAAATTAATAAAACAATACAAAAAAGGAAAAAGAAAAAAAAAAAGAAAGAACAAGAGTCCCCCAGCACAATCAACTTTTTTTCTGCCAAGGAGAGACTTCTCTCTTTTAGCAACCAGAAATAACAGCACTTTTGGTGCCATTTTCCTTAGCTTATCCCTCATTTTTTGCCAGAAACGACAACAAAAGGTACGGACCCCAGAAATGACAGAAAAAAAGGAGGGACCAGCAAAAAGGCCCTCCCATTTCATTTGCTGGAAAAGCAGAAAAAGTGGGGGATCTCCCGCTTTTTGCTGCCTTTCCAACGCCCAAAAGGGCCCTTTTGCTGTTGGAAACGACAACAAAATGAGATCCCCCACCCCATTTTTTCTGCCGTTTCCGGCAGAAAAATGGGGGGAGTCTACCCCCTTTGTTTTGCCGTCCGGCATCCAAATTCTGTCGGTTTGAGGGGGAGACTCTAGTTCTTTCCATTTTTTTCTTTTTTATTTTTATATTGTTTTATTAATTTTAAATTTTTTAATATAAATGTCAAGAGTATAAAGGTAATTTAGTTAATGATTTAACGGAGTTATTATGAATTATTACGTATTCTGTTGTCAAAGACATTTTGTGCTTATTTATGAAAGGTTGGAGACTTAACGCGTTGAAAAAAAAGTTAAGGACTCAAGCGATTCAAAGTGAAAAGGTCGGGGACCTTTTTTGAAATTTACCCTTAATTATAAGTGAAAATTCTCTACGTAGGAAAACTCGGACCACTTATTTGGTTTGCCTAGTTATGATAATTCATTGTCAAGCATATCTAATAATTATTGTGCAATGTCATTGTTTAAGATATTGAAAATGAGATATAAGGTTGGTTTATATTGTATCACATAGTTCTCGTTAACATGTACCATGATAGTTTATTTTCACCCCAATACTTTAAGTCAGTGTCGTTGCCCAAAGTTAGGCTCGTTACATGCAATACTTTTAAGGAGATAGATGATCGCTCACGTGGCACAAATCTAACAAAAGCAGAATATTGATCTATCTCTTTATAAAATTTCTCGTTATATGTGTGTACATAAAAAGAGTCATGTAGACGTGACTCTCTTGGAGAATATGCCTCTCATGTTTCTATTGTTGTTTTACAATCGAAATGAAACTAGATTCTCATAAGTTTACAATTCAGATCATAAAAATCTAAAATATAATAAATCTGTTACAATATTACATATAATACATAAGTAATTGGCTTATAACTTAATTTCTTATTTTTTAGTGTTAATTAGGCTATTATATAGTAGTTGAATTAATGTATTCTATTTTTTTATCAATCGTTCAATTTGAGAAAACTTTTTTTCGTGATCAAATCAATAGGCTATAATAGTACATTAACCACCATTGCATGGTAATTGAATCGTATGTTGTTTAAATAGGATGTTAAGAAAAATGAACTTTTGTAATAATCGCGATTATGATACAGATAAAAATAATTTTAAGAACAATACTTGAGACACAACATAATAACAATGAACTAATTTAAATTGTGAAATCGTTTAAAGAGAGAAAGACATTAGATAATAGGATAATATCAAGAATTTTTAAGGGGAAGTAAATTAGATTATGATTTTTTTTTGAGAAACACCGAGCCTTTGATGAGAGAGGAGGAGATTGCATAGTAATCCCTAAGAGCTGATAAGATCTGATAAGAACAAAAGCAAAAATCAGCGAAAAAGAATACAAATCAAACGTTACAGTATAGTTCACCACTACCATAATGAAAATGACCAAAATATCCTTACTAAATGCAAAAATAATGGGAAAATTAGGGTCAAACTTTAGCGCATTTACTTAATAGATAGATGAATACAGAGTGGTGTGCAAGTAAATAAACTTCTTTAGGTTTCTGAAAGTAAGTAAATAAAAATGACTTTATTTTAGAACAAAAATTATCCAACTATCCATTCATTGGTTTTGGACAAATGGAAAAGGTTTTAAAAGAAATTATGTCGATTTCTTCTTTTGCTCATATTCAGCTTACATATATAGTGATCTCATCTAAAAATAAAAATTCTAATTAGGAGAAGAGTTGAATGTGATGAACTAATGATGGCCTTACTAATGATGGTCTTCTAAGGGCAAATCAAGAAATGCAGCATTAAGAACATATGTAATTGCTAAAGAAAGTATGTTCTTATTCTAGATTAATCACTTTAATTACATTCAACTTAAAAAAAAATATATCTCTAATTAGGAAAATAATCAAAATTTGATGGTGATCATCTAAATCTAAAAGGTATGTCAAGATACGGAACATTATAAACATGTAATTGAGAAGACAAAAATACTACTTGTACACAAATTGTATACACATATCTTTTACAATCCTCCACAACTATTGAATTGCGATTTGATTTTAAATGATTTAATGTATGAGAAAAGGATCCTGTCACATGTGTGTAAAGAGGATTTCGTGAAATTTTTTTTTTTAAATGTAACAAAACTCGAAGAGAAGAAAACTACTAAAAATGTTGGGTTTCTACATTGTATGCTTATAGCTATTTTAAACCAATTTAAAATAAATTTACGTGACATTATTTTATTAATTTACTTTAAAAAAATAGTGTTTACCTTTTCGGAAAAGACAATCTAATAAATGACGACACATAAAAAAATTCGAGCCAAACATGTTTTAAGCTATTTTAAAATAGTTTGCTAAACACATTGATGCATTATGGGAAGATTTCTAACCAATCTCTTCTTTCTTTCTTTTTTTTTTTTTAATTTTTAATAACATATTAGGGGAATACGGGGGAAGGGAAAGAAATTAAGGGAAGAATGAGTGGGGTTTAAAGCCTGAGTCTCATATTCGATAACATGAGTATCCAATCATTTTATTAGCATAATTTGAACCACACTAATTTTTCAACTTAGAAAAATAATATATATATATATATGTATGTATGTATGTATAGGGGAGGGAAAAATAACGGAGGGTAGATTTCATTTTGGACGTACAATTAAGGGCATAGAAGCAATAATGAAAAATGTATACCTGGCGCATTTTAGCCACACTCCCTTGAAGAAACTAACAGGAAGGCATTTGAATAAATGACGAGAGCTCCAAGAGTTCGAAAACATGTATAGCGGCACCGGACCCCCCCAACCCCCCACGCGACCCACCTAGGGTTTTTCATTTCTTCCAGAGTCTTCTACTTTTATATCTACATACATATATACAAGCTATACGCAAAGAGAGAATAGTTGTGTAGAGAGTGAGAGAAAATGGGGAGGAGGCCTCGGTGCTTTCTGGATATCACCATTGGAGGAGAGCTTGAGGGGAGGATTCTAGTGGAACTGTATAATGATGTTGTCCCCAAAACCGCAGAAAATTTCCGGGCTCTGTGTACCGGAGAGAAGGGCAATGGGCCTCATACTGGTGTTCCTCTCCATTACAAGGTTACGGACTATTTACTTAAAAGAAGGCTTTTTCTTGTTTTGTAATGCACTAATACTGGTATTGGAGCACTTTTCTTGGGGTGTAATTGAATTTTGGTCACACTTCTGCAGTATTGTGTGTGTATTTGTGATTAATTTGAGGATATAAATGTTGTTTTATGCATGTGCTTTAAGTTATTTTAGCAATGGTTCTGTTCAATTTTGATCTTCCTAGAAGAGAAGACAAGGATGTAACAGAGATTTGGCTAATGGGTGATCGTATAAACCTCCGTAGGAATTTTGTTGGTGTATTTGAGTGTGTATGTCACTTTCTTAGTTTTGAAATTACTGCTGAGTTGTCGGCATTTTCTCTATATTTCATCTTTGTCAGATCAGTAACCTGAATTCCAGCCGGTGCCATAGAAAAGATCTGAGAGCTGAGAATTATTTTGTTTCATTGTTTACAAGAGGACATGACATTTGGACCGAGGATCAAGTATTGATATCCTTTTTTTTTTTTTTGGCTCTACGGAGTAATCAGGACACATACCCAAAATAAGAGCAGGGCTGGTACATTGTTGTTCAACTTTTGGGATGTGGAATCTTAGCTAAATCATGGATAAAATAAATTGGGCTTTTGTCTTACTCTATGTTTAAATCCACTCACCTCTAATGTGGAAAATTGTAGGAAGAATAAAAAACTTATTTAGTCTAAAAATTGGGTTCAGTAATGAATGTACTTTTTTTTTTTGGTCGCCAAAACCACTTCGTTTGGCTAATCCTTGTATTTATTGGGAGATCATATGCAATTAGTTCTTGTGCAACCAAAAGACTTTCGTAGTTTTGGTGACTTTCGTGGTTTTGGTGTATATTTTTCTTCTTTTAACTTGTTCTATTCAAGGATGGTTTAATTTTATGAACAGGATGCTTTTTAGGCCTGGGCAAGACATGATTTAACTAACTGAAGCATAGTTCCCAGTTGTATAGAAAAAGAGAATACCACTGTGGAAAAAAAGGAAAAAAAAATAGTTGAAGCATAATGAGGTTGGAAGTAGGCTATTTAGGTGAGCTCTAGTATACACTAGAGCACTGCTCTATATGCTATTAATCTGTTATATTTTTGTCATTGGAAGAGAATTACTGTGTATTTTCGATTAGTTTCTCCTGATAAGACGTCTATGTTCTTTTCAGGGATGCCATTTTCACCGTGTTATCAAAAGCTTTATGGTACAAGGCGGTGATATCTCTGCTGGTGATGGAACTGGAGGGGAATCAATTTATGGACTGAAATTTGAAGATGAGAATTTTGAACTGAAACATGAAAGAAAAGGCATGTTATCTATGGCTAATGCAGGGCCCAACACAAATGGATCACAGTTTTTCATCACAACAACTCGAACATCCCATCTAGATGGAAAGCATGTTGTGTTTGGAAGGGTCATCAAAGGCATGGGAGTTGTGCGCTCAATTGAGCATGTTACCACTGGAGAAAATGATTGTCCGGCGGTTGATGCTGTAATTTCAGATTGTGGAGAAATTCCTGAAGGGGCAGATGATGGGATTAAAAACTTTTTTAACGATGGTGATGTTTACCCTGACTGGCCTGCTGATCTCGATAACAGTTCCAGTGAGCTCTCTTGGTGGATTACTTCTGCGGAATTGATTAAGGGATACGGAAATGAATGTTTTAAGGTAATAATTGTTAGGCCCTATTTGGAATGATATTCTCAAAATCAATTATTTCTCAAACTCATATTCAACCTCACATTTACCCATTAAAAAAATCTTGCATGTAAATTTGTAACTTTTCTTTAATTTCTAACCACATATTCTCCCAGGGGGAAAAAATATCACTTTTCACAAAATCAATTCTTCAAAAATCATTTCCATACATATCACTGGGTGGTCTAACCACCCTATGTCCTAAAGATCCTTCTCTTTTGTGACCCTTTTGATGAATTCATGTCTATCATTTTTTTTTCCCAGAAACAAGACTATAAGATGGCTCTCAGGAAGTACCGGAAGGCTTTGCGCTACTTGGATATATGCTGGGAAAAGGATGGTATTGATGAAGGTCAGCTCTAAGGATTTCATTTTTCCACACAATTTTACATGATTGTTAAATTGACTCGCTGTGTTCTAATTTTGACTCCTTTCTTGAAGCAGATAAGAGTTTGCATTTGAGAAAGATGAAGGCACAGATATTTACGAACAGCTCTGTGAGTTTTCTGTTAACCTTCTCCCTTTCTTGGCCCCCACCCACCCCACAAAACCCAGGAGAGACCAAGCTTCTCTCTTGCAAGGCTTCCCACTATTAATGATGCTACATCAAATTCAAATAGATGGTTTATCTTTTTCTAGTAGATGTGAGATCTGGTGGCTGATATGATTAGGAAGCCACATTCTATCACCATTTGTCTCTCTTATGCTCTACTTCTTTCTTTCTTTTTTCTTTTTCCCTCATAGAAATGTTGCAGTTCTTTTCTAAGATAGATCTTGTTTATATGGTTGTAAAGCTTTTTTTGTCTTTCTTATACATCCTTATTGAGTTTTAGTTGTTTGTTCAGGCGGGTCATGATCCCTTATTTATGTTGGCTGGTGTTGTTCATGTCTTATAATGAAATTGTTTTCCTTGTACCAAGAGAGGAAGTCAAATTTAATGAGGATTTAAGAATTGATGTATCGAATATTTGATTTATTCCTTTATGTACTTGGCTTGTGCATCTAACTTCCGACTGTACTGGTTAGCAATATAGACATAATTGTTCACAATGACAGGTGGTAATAATTAGAATAAATATCATGATATACTTGTCAATGCATGTGTTTGTGATTACATTTTACTGAATTCGGGTATCTCACTCTGTCTAAAAGGAGTCAGGGATTCTTTTGCCGAGGAGTTTTGCCTTTCTCCAATAACTTTATTGACATATACATGAACTTTTATATGGTTTTACATTTTGAACAGTCATGCTTTTGTCTTCCAGCTATAACTTTTGTGTATCGAATGCCTTGTCTTCTTTCTTTCTTAGGCTTGTAAATTGAAACTGGGAGATCTTAAGGGGGCACTGTCTGACACAGAATTTGCTCTGCGTGATGGTGAAGACAATGCTAAGGCCTTGTTTCGCCAGGGTCAGGTTGGTTATTTCCATAAACTATGATTACATATGCTGATCAGAGAGTAGAGCATACCAGTTTTTATGAAGTCGTCTTCTGATTGCTTTTTGAGTGCATTTTATTTTGTTGATGCTTCTGTTGGTGACTTTCGGTCCAGTTTCCCCAATATTTATTGCAGTTCAAAGTGATACTAATCAATGGATTTTTAGATGTATAACTGAAATGTATGCTGTAAGCCTTTTCACCAGTTGTGGTGATATCTCTTCAGGGGCCATGATAAGACTTGTGATTTACTGGCCAACAAGTAGTTACGCTTGTATTTTGAAATAATACATGGAATTTGCTAAATAAAATATTTTCTCTACATTACTGTTGTATTTTATTAATGCTTCTGTGTTTAATACAATTCTTGTGTCAATTTTTCTGCTTTTGCATTTGTCAATTTTTGTACAATTCATGGATTTCCATTATGCAACTCATTGAAAGAACTCAAATTACTAACGTTTGACTCTAATTTATATATATATATATATATATAATTCAGGCACACGTGGCTCTAAATGATATAGATGCTGCAGCGGAGAGTTTTAAAAAAGCACTGGATCTGGAGCCTAATGATGGTTGGTTGCACTTTTCAATATTGCTTTTTCATTATTCAAATCCTATTTTTGTGATGTAAAAGAACCTAACATGTTCTATGGAACCCTGTTTTTTGTCCAGCTCGGAGGAAAAGCCCCAAAAGATTAAAAAAAACCCAAGTTTACATTTAAGTTTATGGTCTCTTGTTTACGCTGCTGTAACTTGTTGAAGTATTTATAGGATGCTTTAAACTGTCAAAGATATTTGATCTTTTAAGATTTTAGAATGTTGGATTAGTAATTAACAAACGGTAAGGAAAAGAAAGACTGTAAATCTCCGGGGATCTTACATGATCTTTATATATGACTTTGTGCTGGCATTATTACTGTAGGAGCAATAAAAAAAGAGCTTGCTGCTGCAAAGAAGAAGGTAAAGTTTTTGTCTGTCTTTTTCCTCTTTCTTTATTATTATTATTATATTTTTATTCTTGTCATTGTGTATTTATTTTTTGCTGGATTAATGCTACTAACTTCTCTGTCTCTCCGGCCTTCTGTATTTCTGTGAATAGATTGCTGACAGGCGCGAGCAGGAGAGAAAAGCTTTTGCTAAGATGTTCTCATAATGTTTGAGTAAGCATACATGCATAGAGCTTGAGTAATCAGGCCAAAGTTTCATGTGATTTTAACTGTGGATCCCACTTTTTGATGTGGATACAGGGGTGCCATGCCTCAAATGGAGGAGCTGCTTTGTTTTTCTTGTACTGATTTTTCTAGGTAGAGTTGGTCAGGGCCTTTTTGTCTTCTTGCTCTAATTACTGGAATGGGTCTGAAGTTAAAGGCATAAGAGATCACCACGAGCTGGCAGATACTTGGTATGTTCAGAATTTGTTTTTGGTGTCTCTTAGTTGGATTAAGGCTCTCACTTGTTTGCTCTGAGTTTTTGTCAAAATTTCATGTTATATCTCTACATTGCACTTCATTCTGAGGTCACTCACTTTAGAGTCTGGTTAAATTTGTTACTATCAGTTTGACTAAAGGAAAAATGTAACATGGCAGTCTAATTATTTACAAATTAGACTCGATTCTATTTTGTTTATCATGTTAGTAGATAAATCAAAGTAACGAGTCAGAACATCGAAGATATCTTGTATGCATGCAACTTATGTGCGGTTGTGATTTGATGCATTCATCAGGTTTGTCAGGAAGCAGGGTGATGGATAAAATCAGATCCTTTTTGTGAAAGACAGAGTAAGTGTACATTGGTTGTGCCTAGACCATATACAACTAGAGCATCCTCTTATAAAGCAGTGTAGCATTCATGATTTATTCGAACATGAACTATTTTCTCTTTTTCATTGCTTCAGACGCTATATTGTGATTCATGGACTAAAAATTTCAATTTGAACCGTGGACCTTTTATTACTCAGTTACATATCTCACGTTCGCACCGAATTTGGTTTAACTTGGAAAGTTGGAATATGTGATAGTGAGGTGTGTAAATAATCCATCTATTGTGTTCTTGACTATTGATGCAGCAAAATCCTATATCAAATCAGATTCCCTTTTCGCATCTTACTAATTGAACTGCCTGTGTGTTGCTGGCTAGAAAAATGTATAAAAATATATCATTAGGTAGTTGTTTATAATATTTGCACCTCCGTAAAAGTAATTCTAAAAACACAAGTATACATTAGTTGAATTAATGAGATCAATGGATTTAGTAATCGTGAAGTTCAAGATTGTTGAGAAGACAATATACATGTTTACATTTAATCTCTCGTACATATGTAACTGGATTTTTAGCTTTGTTGTATGAATAGAGTTCTACAAAAATTTCATACGTAGAATATAACATAATTGTATTTACTAGTGTTGATGTCACAAAAAGATTAAAATGTATGAACCCTATGCAGTTATGTGCATCTTATGTTGTCTAGCAGTATGTAATGAATTCTCTGTTTTGTCTTTTAATTGTTTCAAAGAGCACTTGTCAACTCATGTAAAGAAAATTAAAATTTTAGATTGTATGTATGAAACTTCATTTGAATAATACAATTAGGGGAAGCAATTAAAATATGTTTCATTGTTAGTGTATGCATTGAATAAAGAAAATTGAAATTAAAATTTGTTTAATGAAATCCAGTATTATGGGCCTTCATCACAGAATTTCACTCTTTATTGTGTGCAACTTACATTAAGATAATTGTTAGTTGAATTTTTAATGATCAAAGAGTTTTTAGTTGAATTTTAAACTGGTACTACGGAATGTATCCATGTCCTACAATTTATGGTTAGATAAATAAAATACAGAACCATTAAGAAGTGCCACATGATGGAAAGGTTATTGTACATGTAATTTTTAACAATCTAAATATTAAGGAAATATGTACAAACATCCATTGAACCCATAGCAAAATAACGAAATATCCATTTATTTATATCAATAGTGGAAGAAAGTAACAAGACTATATAATTGTTATTAAGAGTTATAGAAAGGTATATTTAAAAAAGTAATTATTTTCTTTACTGTTTGAAATAATAAAAAATGAGAATAGTTTAAAGAACATACAATCATGAAAGATCATATTATCTCCCGCTGAACAATTTTTTTTTTAAGACTAATTAATTCTTCAAAAGATTCTTTAATAGTCACCCCATATCACAAGAAATTGCGCACAAATTATGTTAAAAAATTGAGTCCCCACACTATTGAAATATCATATTATATTAAACTATATGCTATATAAATCGAAAATCTAATAGTTAGTTTCATAAAAACTACTTCTTGACATGTAGGTCATAAGTTTAATCCTTCACTATTAGATTTGTAACAATAATTTTATGGAAAGTGATGATAAGACAGACCTTACGCAGGTTTTAATTTAGGAAATTATCTTTACTGCAATTCATTATAAGCGATAGAGTCGTACTGTAAACATAAGCTCAACTGTTGTTTTCAATATTGATTTGGTTATTCACTTGGTAACTGTACATACGAGAATAGTGATATATAACTGAAAATTGTTAACACAGAGAGAGAGAGAGAGAGAGTTGACACAATGGTCTAAAAGTTACTTCTTTACATGTAAATCATGAGTTCAATCATTCACTATTGGATTTACAACAATATTTTTATGAGAATTGAGAACATGGCCGGCCTTGCATGGGTTTAGATTTAGGAAATTATCTTTAATTGCAATTATTTGTACGCGATAAAGTCGTTGTAGCGTAAATATGAACTCAAGTATAATTTTCAATATTGACTCGGTTATTGATCTAATAACTGTATTTGGCTAATGAGTTTCTGACTCAATTGGTAGGTCACTGCTAACTCGGTTGTCAATTCAAATATATGTGGTTAATAATAATATTTTTCTAAGTGAAAACAAGCTAGAATAGTGATCTATAAATGAAAATTATTAATTAAAAAAAAGAAAAAGAAAAAATATTGACACAATGATTTAAAAGATATTTATTAACTTGTAAGTCATGGGTTCAATCATTTACAACAATTTTTTTTTCTTTATGAGAAGCCCATTAGTATGGAATGACATTATTATGGGCAATGGTGCCAGATAAGTGCCAAATGCGGGCAAAATTTATCAAATGTGAGAGACAAATTTGTAAGTATGCCAACCAACTGTGTGTGTGTGTGTGCGTATATATATATATATAGTAAGAAAAATCTATTACTATCATTTAATACATTAGAAAAATTTAGTTAGACGACAAATGTACAATGTAAAAATGCACCGCATTTTACACACTATATAAATTTTCAGATATCATACAGTCCAATTAAAGCGATGTCAGATATAGAGGGTTTGCAAAAAGAAACGACGTTTCTCTCACAATGAGAAAATAGATCTTCAAATATAATTAATCTAGAAATTGGGTTGGGGGTAAAATATTCAATGAGAGAGACATCACATTTTAATTAATTTAAAAATATAAAGAATTCCAATAGTAGAAATAGCAAAGGGGCGGGTTTGGGTGAGATATGCCACCATCGTACCACGCCCCGTTTTTTACCAAACGTACCCTATACCCGTCCTGTACCCATTTGAATTAGTACGAGCTTGGGTGGTATGGATCGAGTTAGTAAAAAATACCCGTTATCAACTCTATTTTTAAAAATCCTAATAAAACTAAAAAATTAAAGAAAAAAAGAAAAAAGAAGAAGTGTAAAATGCATTAAAAAAACATTCAAATAACATTAAACTCATAAATAAACACGATGGAGATAGTGAATGAACGAATTAAGAGGAATTAAAGTTTTGTTTGTAATTTGCCTTTCAGATTTGATATTTTAACTTTTACGTCAATTTTAAAGTACAAAACTCGTAAAAATTTATTAGTGAAAGAGCTTAATAAAAAGAGAATGGGTGAAGTGGTTAAGAGTTGGGTGTTAGACTCAATTATTACATGTTCAAATCTTTTGTGAGTCCCTTCATAAAAGTTTTTGTTAAAAAATAATTATTACCGTAAGATTTATCAAATAAAAAAGGCGAAAAAATCTCGTACAAAAGGTACCAAAATGAAGAAAATTAGTGCTAAAAAAGAATAAATAAATAAATAAACAATTACTACAAGATTTATCAAACATAAAGGCGGAAAATCACAGTATGAAAGTATCGAGACTTAGTTCTCTTCATCGATACTAAATTTTCACTTGTACGTTGCACGAGCAATACGAAAACAAATTATATGTAACGATTAATATGTAATATTGAATAATGTATAATTATAGGAACTCGTCAACTATAATATTTTACTATCTTGTCGTAGACTAATATTTGTTATATTAAACTAGATATGAAATGTAATTACGTAATTTTAGGAAATAAAATATTTTAGTTTACTAAGTACCTATATTATAACAGACATTTTATAAACTTTAAAATATTAATTATAAAAAATTTATCATAAACTTTTATTTATTTATTTATTTATTTAGTGAAATATCAAAACATTTCGAAATCTATATATACTTAAAAGCACGATAGTTTCGATTTCACTTTTTCTTGCTCAAAAACACTTACATCTTGGCCGTTAGTTTAATCTATTAATCTTGGCCATTGCTTTCAATTTTATTTTTTAATTTTATTTACTTTTTTAATTTATTATCAATTTATAAATTCCCTTTTTATCTTTCATTTCCATTTTTTTCATTTCCCTTTTTTATATTATGAATACATTTCTTAATTTTTAATTCTAATAGTCAAATCAGATTTTATTTTATCTAAAAATAACTTTCTTTCTTTATCCACATTTAATTCTTTCCTCTAATAGAATTCATTCTATCAACAAACTTTCTCAAATATCTCTCAATATATATTTAAACTTTCCACTCCTTATCTTGAGTAGTTCTATTTTCGATCAATTTTCTTAATTTTTTGTTTTAATTAATCTCATACCGTCGGATAACTTCCTGATTGGTTTCAATATTCGCCAATGTTCAAAAAATTCAGCCTGTCGTCAAATCAGAGAGCTAACAGTTTAAGGCCATCGAACCGATTTTAATTTAATAGATTGAAAATAAAATTAATTTTTGCCTAAAATAATGTGAAAAATTTATTCTTTTTTTTAAAAGTCATAAAAATATGATTTTGTGTATAGAATGAGAATTCAACATTGGATATTTAGCGAAAATAATTGAGGATTTACACATATATTAATAACTTAGAGAATGGCTTAGCTTATGAGTTTTGAGTTTCTAAAAAGTTTTAAATTTTAATGGATCATTATTGAAACAAAGTTTATTGTGAACCGATGAACCATATCCGTCTTTATCTCACACCGTTAGATTGTTTTTCAGATTAATTTCAGTATTCACAAATACTCAAAAAATTAGCCGGTTTATGCAACTGGAAAAGCTAACGGTTCAAGGTCGTCGGATCAATCTTAATTAAATAATTGAAATAAATTAATTTTTGCCTAAAATAATATGGAAAAAAATTCAATTTTATAATTTTTTTATCTTTACTGGTTAAAAAAAATATTGAAATTTTGTTCATTTTTTAAGAGTAATAAAAAAAATGACTTTGGGCATAGAAAAAGAATCCTGCATTGGCTATTTAGTAAAAATAATTGAAGATGTATACATACATTAAGCTACTTGGAGAAGAGTTATATATAATAGGGCCTTAGTTTATGGGCATTAAACTTCTAAAAATTTCAAAATTTTATTAGATCACTATTATGAAAAAGTTTATTGTGAATCCTATCTGTCTTTATCTCACACCATCATATTGCTTTCCGAATTGATTCAAGTATTCGTAAATATTCAGAAAATTAGACCGGTCATCGAAACGAAAACCATAGCAGTTCAAAGTCATCGGATCGATTTTAATTAAATAATTAAAATAAATTAATTTTTACTTAAATGTTTTATAATTTTTTTTATCTTTACCGTTTAAAAAAATATTGAAATTTTATTTACTTTTAAGAGCAATTGAAAATATAACTTTGGGCATATAAAAAGAATCTCATATGAGTTATTTAGTAAAAAGAATTGAAGATTTATGCCTGTGTTAAGCTACTTAAAGAAAGATTATGGATAATAGGGCCTTAGCTTATGAGTCTTAAGCTTCTAAAAAGTTTAAAATTTTAATGGATTGTTATTGAGAAAAAGTTTATGTGAACTGTATCCATCTTTATCTTACAACGTCAGATTATTTACCAGATTGATTACAATATTTACAAATGTTGAGAAAATCAGATTGGAAAAGCTAAAGGTTCAATATTTTCAGACCCAATTTAACTAAATAATTGAAATAAATTATTTTTTACTTAAAATATTGTGGGAAAGAACATTTAATTTTATAATTTTTTTAGATCGGAAGAGCTGACACAAAAATATTGAAATTTCATTCATTTTTTAAGAGCAATTGAAAATATGACTTTGAGAATAGAAAATGAATTTCACATTGGTTATTAGTTAAAAGAATTGGGGATGTATGCCTATATTAAGCTATTTGGACAAGGGTTATACATAATAGGGCCTTAGCTTATAGGCCTTAAGCTTCCAAAAGTTTTAAAATTTTAATGGATCATTATATAAAAAAGTTTATTGTGAATCGTATCCGTCTTTACATCACACTATCACATTATTTTCTGAGTTAGTTTCAGTATTCAGAAATATTCAAAAAACTAGATCGATCATCAAACTAGAAACACTAACAGTTTAAGGTCATCGGATCAATTTTAATTAAATAATTAAAATAAATTAATTTTTACCTAAATAAATGTTGAAAAAGAATATTTGATTTTATAATTTTTTGATCAAAATATTGAATTTTTATTCTTTTTTTAAGAGTAATTGAAAATATGATTTTTGGCGTGGAAAAAGAATCACATGTTAGTTATTTAATGAAAAGAATTGAGAATGTATGCAAACACACACACACACACACACACACATATATTAAGTTACTTGAAGAAGAGTTTTGCATATAAGGCCTTAGCATATGGGCATTAAGCTTTTAAAATATTCAAAATTTTAATGGATTATCATTGAGAAAAAGTTTATTGTGAACAATATCCATATATATCTTACACCATCAAATTACTTGCCATATTGTTTCTAGTATTCGCAAATGTTCAAAAGAGGAGACTGGTCATTGATTCGAAAAAGCGAACGGTTCAAGGTCATCAGATTGATTTTAATTAAATCATTGAAATAAATTAATTTTTACCTAAAATAATGTGGAAAAACAACATTCAATTTTATAATTTTTTGATATTTTCCTTTTAAAGAATATTAAAATTTTATTTTTTTTTTAAGATCCCTTGAAAATATAACTTTGTGAATAGAAAAGGAATCCTGCATTAGTTATTTGTGAAAAGAATTAAGAACGTTTACCTATATTAAACTACTTAGATAAGAGTTATGCATAATAGAGCTTTAACTTATAGGCCCTGAGCTTCCAAAAAGTTTAAAATTTTAATTGATCATTATTAAAAAAAAGTTCATTGTAAAATGTATCTGTCTTTATCTCATGCAGTTTGATTGTTTTCTAGATTGGTTTCAGAGATCGGAAATTTTCTTCAATGTTTTCCTTTATTAATAAAAGATATCGTGTTATGGGTAGTATCTATATTATTTTTTTACACACGTATAGTCGGTCAAATATTATAATTTAAGGGCTACTAGAAATGTGACTTTGAGCATAGAAAAGAAATCCCACATTAGTTATTTAGTGAAAAAATTGAGGATATATGCATGTATTAAACTGCTTAGAGAAGGGTTATGCATAATAGAGAAGATCTTAGCTTATGGACCTTGAGCTTCTAAAAAAAGTTTATTGTAAACCTTATTCGTCTTTATTTCACACCGTCAAATTAGATCTACACCATTGCCTACACTCTTTCCCTACACGAGCTCTTCCGATCTTTCAACTTTTAATAGATTATGTCCCTAACCTTTAGTTTTACTCCTGAGAGTCCCCAACCTTTTTCAAAATCTCCAGCCAAGTCCTTATCGACGGAATCCGTCAACTCTAACCGTTAGTCAACTCTTTGACTAGAGGCAATTTTGATAACATACAAAAAATAGATATTTTAATTAAAAAATAAAAATAAATTTAAAAAAGAAAAAATTAATGAATATTCTAATTAAAAGATAAAAATAAGAAAAAAGGTGTGGCAGGGACTCCTCCATTGCCATTACCGGTAGCACTTCGTCTGCCTCAATGGCAACAATTTTTACTGCCTTTCTGGCAGCCAAAGGGCTGCTGGGAGAGAGTCTTTCCCCCGGTTCTTGCTGCAGAAATGCAGCGAGAATTGGGGGGAAGACTCCCTCCCGACTACCATTTTCGGTAGCCAAAAAGGCTGCCATAAATGGCAATAGAGGAAGACATTGTAAATGGCAGCGGGTTGCGGAAGTCTCCACCCCGACCTTTTTTTTTAAATTTATTTTTTAATTGGAATATTTATTTTTTATATTTTACCAAAACTGCCCATGGTCAAAGAGTTGACTAACAGTTAGACGGCTTCTGTCCATAGGGACTTTGTTTGAGATTTTGAGAAAGGTTGGGGACCCCACGAGTATAATTAAAGGTTAGGGACATAATATATTAAAAGTTGAAAGGTTGGGGACGTTAGATGTAAATTACTCTTTTTCGAATTGGTTCCAGTATTCCTAAATTTCTTCAATGTCTTCCTTAGTTTTTTTAAGAGTATTTTTTATTTTCATTAATGAAAGGTATTGTATTACATTTAGTACTTATATTGTTTGTATTTACATACACGTAAACGATTAACTATTATAGTTTAGGGGCCATTGAAAATGCGATTTTAGAAATAGAAAAGTAATCCCAAATTGGTTATTTAATGAAAAGAATTGAGGATGTATGCTTCTATTAAGAAACTTGGATACAGGGCCGGCCCAGAGAATTTAGGTGCTCTGTGCGACAATACAAGTAATGCTTCTTTCATTTTAATTAAATAAGGGTGAAATTAGAAAAAAAAAATAAATTATATTATAATTACAATACCTCACATTAAAAACAATCATTATTATAGTTTCCATTTGCTTATAAACTTGTTCGCTGTATGATATTATTATTGTTATTTTTATTGCTGCTGCTGCTGTTATTATTATTATTATTATTATTATTATTATTTTGTTTTGGCTTTTGATGGTTAGCGTCAAATTTAAGTCTTAAAAGGTAGGCATTCCTTAATTTTTTAAATAATAAAATTCAATCTAATTTTTAATATAATAATTTGTATTAAACTTTTTTGACAATTGGCATTTCAATAATGCATACTTTTAAAAAATGACATTCTAAAAATTTTTTAAATATTTTTAAGGTCACATCTGTAACCAAAAATTATTATGGTGCCCATTGGATGATGAAGCTTTATGCGATCGCCCCTACTTACACACCCTCAAGGCTACCTATACTTAGAGAAGAGTTATGCATAATAGAGTCTTGACTTATGGGTCTTGAGTTTTCAAAATATTTAAAATATTAATAGATCATTATTGAAAATTTTTTTATTGTGAACCGTATCTGTCTTTATCTCACACCGTCAGATTGGTTCCAGCATTAGTCAATTTGTGATTTTTCCAACGGATTGGTTTCAGTATTAGCCAATTTCTGATTTTTCTAGTTGACTTAGTCATGACAGTTCAATTTTTTAAACATTGATTAAATTATGTTAACATATTAAAATATTTAGATCGGCAAAAGTATATGTTATGAAAAATTAAATATATTATATATTATGAAAAATTAAATATATTATAAAAGTTGAAAAAAAAGACAAACTTGGCAATAAATATCACGTGCATTTTTTTAAAAAAGTTGGTGTTCGCTCGTAAATAATTATATATATATATATAATTTGAGGATTGTAAATTGAAATGATCTGAAAAATATGATGTGTGTTAAAGATAACCAAACAACAAATTTTAATATAAATGTTGTAATAATTGTATTATTGTTCATTATTTATTCTGGCTATATTTATTAGATATAATATTTTTCCAGTACGTTATACACTAGCAACCTAATACAAACTCTAAAAATTTTTTTCAATATTTTTCGTAGTTTTTTTTGTATATCATTTTTTATCTTCATTAATAAAAGATATCGTATTACGAGTAGCTCCTATATTATTTTTCTTTACGCTCTCATAAATGATTAAATATTATAGTTTTAATTTTTTAATACAATCTTGTTTAATCTTCTTGAATTTATTTATATTATCTGGTATTATTATCTCATGCAGTGCACGAGTGAAATAATTACTATGTAAATAAAGTCTGTACGATGAGACTTAAGCTCATTAAATGATTACAATAGTAATCTAATAAGCTCTTGGTGTAAATCAGTCTGATTTTTTAAGGAAAATTTTAAAAATAAGTGGTTATAATAAGATGATGAATGCATTTATATAAAATAAACTAATTTTGTTTAGATCGGAAGAGCAATAAGATTATTGATAATCCATAAGAATTATTTAAATTATCTTTAACCTTTATCTGCTAAAAATCTGTTTAATAAATGGGGGGATTCACCCTGTATTTCTGCCAAAAATGGCAGCCATTTCCGACAGCATTTGTGCTGCTTGAATGGCAGCACAAATGGGGGGATTCACCCTCTTTTTTGTCCGCCGGAATAGACCATTCCGGTGGCCGGCCACCGACAGTATTGCCGGGGCAAGGGAGAAGTAGGGTGGGGGTGGGGGTGGGGGTGGGGGTGGGGTGGGTTTTTTCAGTTTTTTTAATATTTTTAAGCATTTTAAAAAAAAGTTTAAAATGTTTATGGGAGTATAATCGTCATTTTGATAGAAATTTGGTGGAACAGTAGAAATATGGACGATTTGTGTGCATTTTTGAAATGTTGGGGGCTGTAAGGTGTCTTAAAACAGTTTGGGGACGAAACCGGTTCTTAACCCAAAGGTTGAGGACGATTTACGAAATTAACCCCTTTCCGATAACACTCCCGTCAGTATAATGCCCTTAGGGAAGAATCCTTGAAAGTGGTTCAGAGACAAAGTGGAGAGGAGAGAGATTTTGGAGTTAAAATTCACCTGGATAAATGTGCTTACGTAGATTTAAAAAAGTTTGATTGTCTACTTGTCATTTATTTAATAGATATCCAACGACATAAAAATGTACACCGGTTTCACCGGTCTGACTATAAAGAGCTAATTTCTTCCTTATATAGTAGAAAAATACCACGCGGTCTCTTGTTAGTAGGGGATTGGGAGGCGGATCCCCTGATCATCTAATAACATGAGGTTATGTGACACTTTTCCACTCCATAAGGGAGATGTTAGCTCTTCTGAGAAATTTTCCCGGTTTCACTGAAGACTCTCGATTACCATCCGTTTTTACTAGTTCGTGCACAGCTCATTGATGAGACCGCATGAATTTAAAGGCCCTCAACCTCATTAGTTTGCTAGTTAATAATGATAAGGTTGATAATATATTTCTGGCTGATGAATTTAAGGCCCTCTACCTCATTAGTTCCATTTGGTGAGTGGTCACTTCATAATTATTCAAAAAGAATAAGCAAGCTCACATAAAGTCAAAAAAATGAAAGTTACAACTAAACACCATCAATCACTATTGTTCTTTTGTAAATAAATTTAAATAATTCACTTTCTCATTTACCGTTGATACGTTTTGGTTTTAGTACTGATTAGTACTAATCACAAATATATAAAAAGTGTAATCCGCGAAAAAACATTCGGTTTTCTATTTTGTCCCTATCTTTTTCTCTTAATCCCTACTTTGTCTTTATTTGTTAATACACCCCATATATTACATGTAATCAATTCTTTTTGCCTTCATTATTATTTGTCATTAAACTTCTCTACTAAAACCTTTTTTATTGTGTTAATTTCAATTCCTTTTCTTTATTCTTCAATTTCAATCACCTGCTCAACTTTGAATTACTGTCATACAACAGTATCAATATATGTTAGATAGCTAAAGATTTTTTTTAACCGTGTTATCACCATCATCATTAATCACTCATGAAAGAACAAAATAACTAGTCGAAAACCATTGTAGTTGTCATTCCTACTCTAAATAATTGTATTTGCCATTTCAATTACAAGTTTGAAAATTGAAATTAAAAATTGTTTGCTTAACAATTTATAATTGAAGTCTTTTATTATTATTATTATTATTATTATTATTATTATTATTATTATTATTATTATTATTATTATTATGTGAATAGTCTTAAGTTATCGTACGACGTGCAATGCACATCTAAATTACTTGTTTTTATATATAACTACGTCACTAATTCGTTTAACAAAGGGCAAAAAAAAAAAAAAAACTATGCCACTAGTTAATATTTTATTTAGTACTAATTATTATGTAATTAATACTCCTTCCGTCTCACAAAAATATTCTCATTTCATTTTTCACATAGATTGTGAAAACTTAATTAATATTGTTGAAAATATACAATATAAGAATGTAGTTCCTAATCATCCATTTGGTTTATTTAATACTCCCTGTTTCTAGGGCTGAACAAATAAACCGTCAAACTGAAAAACTAAACCAATTTCGCTAAAGTGGTTTATATTGATTTGGTTTAAAAATTGAAATGGTTTGATTTGGTTTTAAAAGTTTACAAACCGCTCTAAATGGTTTGGTTTAGGTTTCGACGTTTCAAAACCGTTTAAACCAAAACGAACTACTTTTTTATATATTTCAAATTAAATGAGTGACTTTGACATTTTAGTGGATAAGTTTTTGAATTGATTTTCGTACTTTCAAGGAAAATTTTATAGAGAAATTAAAACAAATTAATTGAACATATTTTTGAAAAATTTTAGACCAAATATCACTTCAATAAGCAAATTTTAGCAATTTCTCATCTTAAAAACATATGTTAAAAGGCATTTTTTTACCTTTTGTCCGTTGCGTATTAGTCTTTCAATAAAATTTGGTATTCTTTTTAGTTTGAAGTCAGTATTAGCATTAAAAACCATATTAGTGCAATAAAATATTTATATTTACAAATTTATCATATTCAAATCATTGTGTCAATATATACACGATACATGCTTATTGTTTTAGGTGCTCTGGTTGAGAAAGATTTGAATGAAAAAAATTGGCTTAATCAAAACATGTTTTTGCCTTTCCTTTTGTTTTTCTGTTTTAAAGAAAAAAGAAAGAAAGAAAGCAAACCGTGGTTTAAAACCGAACGAAACCGAAAAATAGGTTTGGTATGGTTTGAAAAATGAAATGGTTTGGTTTTGTTTACAATTTTTGCAAACCATATCCGGTGGTTTGGTTTGAAATTAAATAAAAAACCGCCAAAATCGAACCACGTTCACCGCTACCTCCATCCAAAGAAAATACTCTACTTTAATTTTTCACATAGATTAAGAAAATATTATTTAATGTTATTAAGATGTATACAATTTATTAATATATTTTCTAATATACCCTTTGATTTATTTAATATTTCACTTTAATTGTTCTTTATTGTTGATTACTATGCACAATAAATGAGGGTATATTAGAAAACTAAAAAATTAACTTAAGAAAAACTAATAAAATTAATTTAGGAAAGTGAAATATAATTTGAGACGGATAAAAAAGGAAAAGAAGAATATCTTTTGGGACGGAGAGAATATTGTACTTTAAATGTTCTTTATTGTTTATTACTATACATATTAAATAGGAGTGTTTTAAAAAATTAAAAAAATTAGATAAGAAAAGAGGAATATAAGTTGAGACCGAAAAAAAATAAGAGAACATTTTTTTTGAGACAGATGGAATAGTATATGGTAATAAAAAGAGTTATAATAATAATACCTTTCAAAATCTATATATATAAAATAAGAATAGAGTGGCTGATACTCTTTTCCCACATATTGTTGGGTACATTAAGAAAACTGGTGATTTCACTGATGACATCACTTATTAATATATCTTTACAGTTTTTTTTTTTATGTTTTTTGGGCTTTAGATCTCGCTGTGATTCTTATATATCGCTCACTGTTTTCTTGCCTTATCCTCTATCAAATTTCGAAGCCAACATATTGATATCAAACTGGTAAGCCATGTATTACACAGGGCTAAATTACCCTTTATATATATATATATATATATATATATATTTTAACAAGCTAAGTTTTTTTTCCCCCAATTTGCCCTGGCACCCCTTAGCTACGCTATTGTATATATGCACATCACGTGCATACATTAGTCACATAACATGCATACATAAGAAATATATGCGCTATACTAAGAGCACATACATGGGGTGGGAAATTTTTTTTATAGATATTGATCATTTTTTTTTTTGGGCTTTGATTTTTATTTGATTCGAATTTTTTTAAAGAGCAACCCAATACTGTTATTATTGTGTTTTTATTTTTAATCTACTAAAATTTTTAACTAGCAATTAAAGGGTATTATAATTATTTTCAGGTAAAAATGATTGATAGCACCGAAAAGGCAATAATTGTGGGTAAAAAATTAGTTTCTAAAGGTTAGAGACGAAAAATACAGAAATATAAAAAGTTGTTGGTAGATAGTATCAATTAGTCTTTTATATTTTATATTTCTATTTTGCTAGAAATCATTTGCAGACCTCATTGTTTAAAATATTTATATCTATTGTTAAAAAATAGTGTTCAAATCATTAGTACATTATTACTGTGTTTCTTTTTTATAAAAATTTGATTGTGGCTAACTAATTAAATTTTTATCTTATTACTATTTTCTCTCCCAGCTACATATGAGTGAGAATTCTAATAATAATAATAACAATAACAAAACAACACGTCCACGATGTATATTATTGTACTTGAAACGGTTGCTTCACTGTGGGCCTGCGACGAAATGTGCTCTTCCGATCTGTACCGCACTGACTACCCTATACGCTACCGAAGGATAGTATTGCCTCATTCTCCACCAGTGAAGTGTGGATGAATGTGATTGGTGGATATGCTCAGATTAATCCTATTCTCTGTTCTAAAAAGCGCGTATAGGCATATCCACCAGAGATCGGAAGAGCGTCCTATTCTCTGTTCTAAAAAGCACGTATAGGTGTTGTCTAGGCACAAAGCGTGCCTTCTCCACCTAGCTTATGGTGTAAGCATTGAAAAAAACTGTCAACGATTTTTGTTGACCGCTTAAGCGTGATTAGGCGTGATTAAGCGATCAACGAAAATATTAAATTATGTAATATCTCTTAAAACTATAATGTACATATAATATTTATATTTTTAGATGTGTTTTTCAATTTAATATACATTAATTTAAATATTTAATAGTTTTGGATTGATTAAAAATTAAAAAAATAAAAAAAAATTGAAAAATGCTTTTTCACGCTTAAGCGAAGCCTAGGTTCGCCTAAGCTTGAAAAGCTCAAAACTTGGGGTCGCCACTTTTACGCGCGTTACGCTTTTTAGAACATTGTTCCTATTCCATTCTCCCATATAAAACAGGCTCCATCTGACTATTTCTGCAACTTTTCCATTCCGATGGCGCCAGATTCTAAAGAAATAGCCATTGATTTCTCCCCATTTTTCATAATCTTCACTGATGGGAGTATTGACAGATTAGTGTCTTCCCCATTTTTTCCACCCTCTGACGATCCCGAACTGCCGGTCCGATCCAAAGACGTCGTCATTCAACCAGATTCCAGAGTTTCTGCCCGCATTTTCATGCCCAAAATCATGGATCCCCTGCACAAGATTCCCATATTGCTATACATTCATGGCGGCGCGTTTGTTCTCGGATCGGCAATGGACAGCGTATTTCATAAATTTGCGATCACTTTTGTCAAGAAATCAAATGTAATTTTTGTTGCAGTCAATTACAGACTAGCCCCTGAAAATCCTCTCCCAATTGCGTTTGATGATTCGTGGGATGCTTTTCAGTGGCTGATTAACCATGCTTCCGGCGAAGGTCCGGATCCGTGGTTAAACGATCTCGCTGATTTTGGGCGATTTTTCTTTGGTGGAGAGAGTGCAGGAGCCACAATCGCCCATGATCTCGCAATCCGATCAGGGGAAATTGAACTCCAACATGTCCACATAATTGGGCTTGTTCTGATTCAACCCTTCTTCGGAGGCAAAGAAGTTGACAAATTCTACAAGATTCTGTGTCCATCGAGTAGTGGCTGTGATGATGATCCGCGGCTGAATCCGGCGGTGGATCCTCGACTGAGAACCATGCCAGTTCGTCGGGTTCTGTTCTGCTTGGCGGAGAAGGATTTCTTGAGAGACAGAGGGTGGGCATATTATGAAAGGTTGAAGACAAGTACCGAATGGAGAGGAGAAGTAGAGTTGATGGAGACGCAAGGGGAAGGCCATGGATTTTACGCATCTGATCCAAGTTCTGAAAAGTCTGTAGAATTGATTAATCGAGCCGCTGCATTCTTGCATCATGCGTAGATGAATTTGGCTTGATTGGATAATTGCAACACATGTATATTAATATACACTACCTTTCCCCATATACATCCGTATCAATTAATCTCGTAAATTAAAAAATATAAACTGCGTAATTTTCACTCTAGGTTTTCAATCTTTCAACTTTATATCAATTTTGTCTCTATTCTTTTTTTTAAGCTTACTAAATCTTTAACCTTTCATTTATTATCGTATTACATCCCTAACGTTACTTTTCGTCAAAAACCTTTCAATTTTTATTGTTAACCCATACTAAAATGACTTCTATACGCTTAATTCTTTATTTCCACTATAGGTCTCTAATTCTTCAATTTCTATACAATTATGTCCTCATCATTTTTTGAGCGCGTAAAAGCCCAACAATTTATTTTTTGTCGAGTTATATCCTCATTAATACTTTTTATACTAGCGTTTTAATTCTTATTGTTAGTATCTATTAAAATTTCCATAATATCATTAATTATTTAAATAAAAAGTAACCAAGAATATAAAATATGAAATCTGTACACTCTAGTCTGTTCTAAGACAACCCAATGGCAACAATCGAAAATAATAATAGAAAAACTTAATCTATAACAGTCTCGACGGATATCAAATCTGTGTTAAATAAAGTTATTGATCTAAGTATCAACGTGGCGAATCATATCCGATTTCTTAACTATCGCAGATCATGTGGTAAATACAAATTTTGTAGATCTGTCCCAAACTTGATTTTTGATTTATAAAATATAAACATAAACCTAATACTTTAATTCTAATTTAATTTCTCGTTGCTCTTTTTTATTTTCACCATAATTTGCCCACAATTTGTTATTCGACTCGTTCCGATATGATTCACTAATTGTGAATCCATAAAAAATTAGAATTAATGCATTAGAGTTCAGTTTCATTTTTATAAATTGAAAATAATTTTTTTTACATATCCACATTGATTTACATTCGCTACGTGATATGTGATAATCATTTATTGTACTGACTCTCAGATTGAATTTTTTTACATAGATTAAGTATTCATCAAGTTTGGTGTAGATCGAGTTTTTTTATCACTATAAGTTAGGATGAGTGGAGTTTTTATTTTATATTGTTCTTTATTTTTTATTTTTATGTAAATAATTAAAGGTGTAATGACAATTTTAATTGAAATTAACATTAGTAATTGAAACTTTAAAGTTTGAGGACAGAAGCAATATATCCCCATTAATACTTTCCATACTAATGTTTTAATTCTTACTATTAATATCCATTAAAATTTTTATTATATCATTAATTATTTAAATAAAAAATAAAGAACAATATAAAATAAGAAATCCATACACTCTAGCCCACTCCAACATAACTCAATGAAAATTTTAATACATATTAACAGTAGAGATTAAAATATTAGTATGAAAAATATTAATAGAGATATAACACGACAAAAATAAAAGGTTAAGCTTCTACGTGCTCAAAAAATAATGAGGACAAAATTATATAGAAATTGAAAAATTAGGGACTTATAGCAGAAATAAAGAATTAAGGGTATAATAGTCATTTTGATATGGGTTAATGGTGAAAATTGACAAGTTGAGAACGAAAAGTAATGTTGGGGGACGTAATACGATAATAAACGAAAGGTTAGGGACTCAATAGGCCCAAAAAAGGAATGATGACAAAATTAATCTAAAATTGAAAAGTTAGAGACTTAGAGTGAAAATTATCCTTGTGAATTAATGTTGTTGAAAATGCAATATTTACACTTAATTTCCTAATATACCTTTATTTAATATTCAATCACTTTTTATTTAGTAATATAGTCATTAATTGTTATTTGAAAAAGAAATTGATCATTCAACCTAGTTTGTATAAGAGCATCTCTAATGTATGGTCATAGTCATGTAATAAATTGACAAGTGACAAAAGATGCTTATTTGGTATATTAAATGTTTGACATTTGGCATGGAGAATGTCTTGATTTATCCAATCAAAAAATTATAAACTAAGTATTTTTTTGACACATATACACCTAAGATATTTCAGCTTGACTTTTTATTAGAGATGCTGTAAGTGAATAAAAATAGAAACTGAGCCTGTGTTTACGGGACGGAGATAGTAGTTGCTAAACTAAGTATGTGCATGAAGGCTATGTGTGCATTTATTGAGAGCACGTTGAATATAAATGTCTAGTATTGTGGTGGTGTGGAGGAGAGGGACATACATATAAAATTTATCAATTTCAATTTTCTCTCTCATAAAGAGGGAAAAAAATAAGAAAGAAGAAAGGCAAAATAAAAATTTTTACATTTTATGCGTCTATATCTCTCCTTACATTTCATTTATTGTTAACATAACACACCTTGTTGAAAATATATTTAAAAATAATTACTTATTTCAACAAAATTACGCTCTTGTGGCTAATAGATGACATCTCATATATTATATTATGTAATACTCTCTATGTCTCATAAAAATAGGCCTATATGTTTCTTACATGTAGATTAAAAAACGTGACTTAATGTAATTGAAAACACAAAAATCACACATAATAGTCTAATGTACCGTTATTAAAGATTAGTACTATTTAATGCATTAAAAATTAATTAGTTATTTGACTAAGAGCTTTTTTGATGTTCTTTATTTGTTAAAATGTAGAGAATTTATAATGAGGAAATAGGTAGAATGTGTATTAGGAATGTAAAAAAAATTTAAAATATGTGGTTGTAATTGAATAGTTATCAAATTAAATGTCAAATCAGTAGTAGGTAAAATAATAAATTGATAAAATAAAAATCATCAAACAAACTCTGAGCATATATTTAGAAGAGTAGTTAATTGTTTAATCTTATTTATGTAAATGAACTATAATATAGGACAAATAAAAATGAAAATCTAGTATTTTTTTGAGACGGAGGGAGTAACACTTTACATACCGTTTACTCAAAAATAACACCTTACAAACCTTTTCACTGTTCTTCAAAAATTAACAATTCTTTCGTCATTTTTTTTTTACTTGTTCACTTTTATTTGACAACATTTTTCTAAAAATTATTTATATATGATGATTGAGATATTAAAAGCAAATTGAAAACCCGTGTCGTTGCCATAATCAACACTACTACAAATATTCGCACTTTTTGTAACAAATAGTTTAACTCTTTTGATTTTCTCTTTTTAATTTTTATTTTTGTGTTTCAAAATTGATATCAATACAGATGAAAAACATACAGTAAACAAAAAGAGGGGGGCGGGAACCTAAATTGAAAATATTGTACGTCAAATTAAGTCTTCGACTCAACAAACCAAATTTATTTACGCAGGAAATTCGTAGTTGAATCGATATGAGTAGTAAATGTAAGAGCTCATAAATATTTACAATAAATGGAAGATAGTAGATGCACCAAAGACAAGAATAATGAGATTTGAGTGTCAAATCCTCTTCTCAGTTTCATTCAGGCTTATTTATAGCACATAATTTCATATGATAATAATTACATGCATTTAATGCTCGGCCTACACAGATGTTACGTGGGTTACATTAATTGAGACTTTGCCTTCACCTTTTGACTGATGGCTACCCAGACCCTGCACGGAGCTGCTAACCGCATTTAATACCTATGGATGGCAAAACGAACCCGAAAACCCGATACCCACTAGTAGTACGGGGTGAAAAATCTCGTCCCGAATTCTTATAAGGTACGGGGTGAAAAATCTCGCCCCGCCCCGACCCGACTCGATACCCGCTTTTTTTATTTTAATTAGTTAAAAAAATTTTGACCCTTGTAGAGTTTAGAACCCATGCCAAAGTTGCGACTAACACGCACCTTAACCATTTTGCTCGGTGTTCTTTTTGTTAAATTTCTGCTCAAATTTATAAGTATGTAGTTTCAATTTTTTTTTTTCAATTTTTTAGGTTTTTTCTTAACGGGGTGGGTAACGGGTATTTTTCTCGTACCAGCCCCGAACACTACCCGCCCCGTACCCGATTTAATCGGGTACAGGGCGGGTACGGGGCCGGGGATTCCTTTACGGGGCGGGGGCAGGGAATGTATACTCGCCCCGAACCTGCCCCGTTGTCATCGCTATCTAAGGCCCCCACACGTGGATTTTTCAGTTGTTGCCCAATTATCATTTTTGAGGGTTCGTGACCTTGGGACCTGGTAGAAGAAGCCTTTCAGTGACCTGAAATGTTGATTTGTATGGGACGCTTTTGATATCATGCTATTAAGTTCACTAGGTGATTTCAAGCTTCCAGAGATCGTTAGGTCATTGGTCGTTTAGGTCGTTGGATAATATTGAATGTGGAGGGACAATCTTTTGCGATCCTTTGACCGTTGACCCTCGTTGACTCGACGGCCTGATAGCCATAATTGCGTATCATTAAACTCGATTTTTCTTATTCTTTGAGTCAAAGTTATATTTACCTAAGTTTAAGGACGAATTCATATTGACCCTCGTTTTATAAAATTGAAATTGAAAAGAATAAATACATTTTATCTAAATTTTCAAAGTGGTATGAAAAGCATGTTACATAATATAATATATAAGGTGTCATTTGTTAGTCATAAAAAAAGATAATTTTGTCTAAATAAATAATTTTTTATTAATTTTTTCAATAAAAAGTGTGTTTTATTAATACTAAATGAAATGTATAGTGTAAAATGTAATTTCTAAAAACACAGTATACAAATTATAAATACACTATAAATACATGAGGTATTTCATAAATATCCCTTTAATTAATATATATCAGCAATTATATTACTACTGTGAAAATTATTTCTCCCACCACGTTTTAAAATATTTTTTATTTACTAAAGTGGATATGAGTAAAATGGGTAAAATGACCACATAACTCCTTCCCTTTTTTCTTTTTTTTTTTTTGTACACCACATCACAAGACGTAGTCTTATTTTTCTCGTCTAATTTAATTGTAAGTTCAAATATTAATTGATGATTTTCCATTCCCTTTCCAAATGATGTCTCTGTCTTTTTAATTTCAAATCCTACGGTTAATTTTTAGTTTTGACACTGTAAATTTTGGAGGACAATATATTAGGGTCGGTAATCCCTGAAAGATAAACTCAAAATTGATTTGGTAGATCAGAAATTAAGATGGCCAAGTTGAAGAATCTCAAACGGAAAAAAAATTAAAAAGAAAAAATAAGATGGCGGGCCATGAATTATCCTTGGAATCAAAGGTAGATTGTCAAAGTTTATAATTTTGGGGCTTGAATTTTTGAAGTTCATATCTCATAGCGGGGCAGCCATTTTTCCCTGTGGTGTGCAATTATAGTGTAAATTACAATTAATCTTTTCCCAAATCTTTCGCATTCTATTCGTCCCGGCACTGAACACTATTTTTCTTTCCTTATTACATGAATAATTTTGCATTTTATTCGTCCCGGCCCGTCCTGGCACTGAACACTATTTTTCTTCCCTTATTACATGAATAATTTTGCAATTTATTCGTCCCGGTCCGTCCTGGCACTGAAAAAGAGTATAAAGAATGAAGGAATCATTTATATATTTTCATTATGACGGAAGACAACAATTTATACACATGAATAGCAGATATTTGGCTAACTACAAACATATTAAAAAATAAACTACAAGCTAGCTGTATATCATATATCCTATACTAATTACACCACTGAGTATAAGAAATTTAAATACTTACGATAATTCCCAAAAGTTCTACTTTTTTTCAACATGCCCCCTTAAGATGGGAGGATGGATGGACTCCAATCTTGGCACAAATAGACGCAAGTCGGGCTCTTGAGACTCGTTTTGTGAGGGCATCAGCTAGCTGATCTTTGAAGGAGACATGAGACTTAATTTTCCAGCCTGAACTTGTTCACGCACGAAATAAAAATCAAGAGCAAGATGTTTCATACGTGAGTGAAAAACGGGATTAGCACTGAGGTAAGTGGCCCCTATATTGTGACAATACACTACCCGGGGGGGGGGGGGCAAGAAGCTGAGCACCGAGT